>AWWV01013718.1:0-37211 GCA_001974805.1 Corchorus capsularis | reverse complement strand
GTTTGTAGTATTTGTTTAAGGTGTTCANATCACCTTCCACCATCAGAATATAATGTTTGTATAGTTGTTTGGAAAAATTTCTCAACCATGACCCTGAATTTAGGAAACAAAATAGATAAATCAGACTTCCGTTTTAAAGGGTAAAACCAGGTGTACCGAGTAAAATGATCAACAAAAATTATATAATAAGAAAAACCATCAATTGATACTTGAGGTGAAGGACCCCAAATGTCCGAATATAACAATTCCAAAGGCCGAGAAGTAGACAAAGAGGACAAAGCAAATGGTAGTTTATGACTCTTACCGCATTGACAAGCAGTACAAACAAAATCCTTAACAGGTGTTGAAGGAAGTGCAAACTTATTGACTACATGACTTAAGATAGATTTTGATGGATGGCCTAGTCTACTGTGCCAGTCCAGGAACGGAAGACTTTGAGAATAAAGAGCAACAGGTTGACGTGAAAGTTGAGCTGGAAGGCAATAAACACCATTAGTGAGCAACCCCTTGGTCAGCACCTGACGAGTCTGCAAATCCTTCACCAAAAAATAATCATCATAAAACTCAATAAACACATTGTTATTGGAACAAAATTTGGAAACAGAGATAAGATTTTGCTTTATGCTTGGTACATATAACACATCTTGTAATTGAAATTGTTTGCTAGATGTTCGAAGATCAATTAAACCAGTGTGAGAAATATGCAAACCTTGCCCATTACCAACAACAATTTGATCAGAACCTTCATATTCAGAGGCTAAATTCAGATTTTGAAGCTGAGAGGTGACATGATGCGATGCTCCCGTATCCATACACCAGGATGAATTTTGGCCAGTCATCGTAGCAACATTTGCAATGGGAGGAGAGTCAAAAAATTGCTTCCCTTTCCTGCAGGTTATTGTTGTTGCTATTTGGAGAAGAAGCCACTTGATTTTGATATTGACGAGGACCATTAAACCTTTGATTAGATCGCCCCCTGCCTCGATGAAAATGATTGTTGGTTCGCCTAGTGAAATTGGCTGATGGAACCTGAATTTCCATCGAGAGGGCTGCTGCTTCATTCTTTAAGTGCAATTCATGAGCGGTGAAGGTGGAGTGAAGTTCATCTATGGTCATGGGAGTTTCACGGCACCTGACAGCAGCAACAACTTCTTTGAATTCAGGGCCAACTCCTTTGAGAATGTGAAGGACCAAATCATCATTTTCAACAGGAGAGCCGGCCAAACGAATGGCATCGGCTATTTGCTTCATGTGGTGAATGTAGTCACCAACAGCCATTTGATTCCGTCTTGTGGAGGATAATTGCTCTTTCAGAGACATGATTCTGGATCTGTTTGTGTTAGCAAGAACCTTGGCTAACGTGTTCCAAGCTTCAAATGAAGTTTGAGCAGAAGAGATATATGGCATAATAGATTCAGAAGTAGATGTTATAATGGCATGGAGAATTAACTTATCTTGGCGGAGCCACATATTGTATGCTGGATTGGAAACGATCTCATCATTTTGCTGAATGGTGGCCGGCGGTGATGGAGTGGAGCCATCGACATAACCGGCTAGATCTAGACCGAAAAGGAGAGCATCCATTTGAGCTTTCCAGGAGGTATAATTGGAGGTGGTGAGCTTGACAGGGAGATTGTTGGAGGTAGTGATTGAGATCGGTGCAATTGCTGCATTCGGATTAGCAAGGAGTTGGTTTGCCATGGAATCGATTTGGAAGAAGAGAAGAAAAGGAGTTTTGATCGAGTAGAAGAAGGAAAAAAAATTTGGACTATTAAGTCTTGACGGCTCTTGATACCATGTAGAGTGTAGGATGGAAATTGTTTAGGGTAAAGAGTCCTAATTTCATTAGTTTACATTCAAGTATAAATACATCTCTTGTTTACAAGTATGTAGTTAACTAGATAAATACAAATTGAAACTACAAATTAAATTTGAACTTTAGATAGATGATCCTGATCTTTAGGTAACTACCCTATCCTCATTCAAGAACCAGCTTAATGTGGGTGCGGCCACTTTGTTTCATAATCATTTCAGTTTCCTCTTTGAGTTGATCGCATTGCCTTTCAATCACATCAAATTGTCCTCTTATTTTGCTTTGTTCCTCTCTTATGCATTCCTGATCTTCTCTAATTACCTTTCCCATCTCTGTTTTCACTCGTTTGACTTGGAATTTCATCACTCTCAAATTATTCGGCGTCGCGGTTCTTGGTTGAGATGCCCACTGCAGCTTCATCTTTCTTGGTGCCATTAATGTGTTTATTGGAGCTTATAACTTTCTGGAGCGCTCAATTGCTCAGTTAAAGCAGAGTAGAGTGAAATCCCAGGAGAAACTAACGATTAAATAAAACCGCGCCATGAATGAAAACATGATTAAAGTCAAAAGTCCGAAAGTGAAATTAAACTACCGAGGATTTAACGAAGAAATTAGGAGGGAGTGGACGACAAAGACTCGAACATATATATGCACAGAAATAATTTAGTAGTAAAAAGTCGTCTGTCAATCGCGATGCCAGAGCAAACGAGAGAGTCGCATGGTTTTTTAGCTGTAATCGCGCGATTACAAGATGACATTGGAATTTAATTGGACGTTGGATTCAAAGTCTTATGCCCCAAATATAGATTTTGACCCAGTATTAATGAGCTTTTCAAGTTTTTGAACAAAAATTGAGTGGACGCCATTCAAATTTATTAGACCCTAATAATAAAACGAAGTACAATCTGGGCTTTTTGTTGAATTGGGTTTGACTGCAGCCTGCAATAAATAGTCAAGAAGCATTTTCCAATTGTAAAGAACTTGATTTTCCCATGTTTCTAATTGTTTTTATCTAAATGTCTAATGAGCTTTATATTCCAATTGCAGACGTTGTAAAGAACTTTATATTCCAATTGTAAAGATACTTTATATTCCGAAATCCACAACTGATAGTGTAGGGAAACATTTTTTTTATTTATTTATTTAAAAACCCATAATTCACAAGTGAAATTTTTGAAAATTAAGAAAGGTTCTCTATACAATTGTCCATTTTGAAGTGATGTGGCATCAATTATCTTCCTTCTTGAATGGCTTGAGATCGTTCTCTCTAGACTTCCGATGGCTTTCCAGCTTGATTGGCGTGGGCAGTGCTTTTTCTATAGACAAAGTAGTAGTAAGTATAGATAATGAGCTGAATTGCACCAAAAATTGCTCCAAGCCCATTGCTTATGATGATGAAAAGGTCAAATTGAATGAGTGCATAAATACTCCAACAGCAACCATTGACGAAGTTAGCAACAGAGAGCCAAAAGGGCATATACTCAACACTCTTTGTTCTAATAACTTTTCCCCACACCGCAAGCGGCGACGCATACATTATAATGTTAAACACATCACATATGATTCCAACGAACAGAGCCCTGTGCTCAAACTCGAGTGCCAACATAGAAATGGCTACTATTGCCGCCATGAAGATTACTTCACCCAAGAGAGCAACGAAAACGATAACCCTTTTCTTCTTATCGTTGGCATAGAAGCAGTAAATGGCTAAGTAGATCAATTCTATGGCGAGTCCTACGCCGTTGATGGTGGTGACGAAGATGTTGTCTTTGATGACGAGAGGCAGACCGTAAAATATCCACATGAGGCAGTTGAGAACGGTGGCTATGTATGGATATGGCTGAACTCTTCGACCGATTTGTTCTTGCAAATTCGATAAAATGTTGGAACAGGGGAGAGGAAGAGGCCGAAGGAGATGACATTTCCGATTATGCCGACGATGTTGTGAGCAAGTCCCATATTCTTTGATTAATTGTAGGGTTAATTATTGTAAGCAACAAATTAGCGAAGTTACGAAGAAAACGAGAGAATTAATTGAACACTCGAAAGATAAGAAGAAAAATGGAGAGATTTGAGAAAATATGGAGGTGAAGAAGTGTTTAAATATACAAATGGATAAGATTTTCAGACACGAACTAAACAAGTTTATCCAATTAGACAAAATCGAAATCAAATTCCACTTTTAAGTTTTAATCTAATCTTTATGTTTCTTTTCCGTTTTACTTTGAAAAATTGGGAAACAGAAAAACAAAATTGTTTTTGTTGTGCTGTGCATATCATGGTTATCTTTGACTCTTTTTTTAATTAGAATCGATGAATGAAATTAATTGACTATAATCTACCCTTTTCCTCTCCCTAACTAATTAAGAAAAGATAAATATTTTGATGATTATTTTTTCTTGCACAACAGCAGAAACACCAAGTGTTTAGATATGTTCGGATAATAATCCATTGTCCAATATCTCCTTAACTTAAACTTAATTGGGCTTAATTACTTGGGTGAATCTGGATTATTGATTATTACTTTGGGCTCGTTTTAGGTTCAAACCGAATTATTGCATTATAGTGTTATTGATTATTATGAAATTCTTTGGGAGCCCCCCCTTTGAGTTTTTAGCCCTGCTAGAAATAGATGTGAGAGGAGTTGTCAAAACAAAGTCATTTCTTCTTAATCAATAAAATAAAACAGCCTGATCTTCCAAATAAAAGCAAGACAAATGGAAAAGATATGAACCAAATTATAGGATCATTTCACATGAATGTTGGAGTTCCAAATTGAAGAAGGCATTTTTAGTTCGTTAGGTTAGCTGAGCTAGCTTCATCAGCATGGGCAGTTTGTTCCACAATCATCTCTTTGGGCTAAATTGAGTCGAGACCATTAAAATGAAGGATCATCTGGTGTTATTGCTGAATTGGGTTTGACTTGCACAGAGCACCGCAGCTTTCACCCTTATGTCAGAGGAGAACACATATATTGGATAATTCTAATTTGAGAATCTCAAACAAATTTATAGATTTTTCATTTTCTTCATTCAAAACGAGCCGTTGAAACTTGAAAGTGCTCCAAAATTAAACCAACAAAAACATCATATTTTTTATTAGTAAATTCGAAACACAGACACACCTTACAAACCATCTGGAGCAAAAACATATAATATCAACTTATCAAGGATATTAAAGTCCAACTCTCAGAGTCGTTTATTAGCAAAATCAACCATAGAAACCTTAAGAAAGCACGAAGGAAAAGTAACTGACAAGTGACAAGATAATCAAAGTCCAAATTTTCATAGTTATTTATTCTATTTCTCTGCAACAGAAATTCAACCAAGAATACGGCGAGCCAAATCATTAGCAAGATCCTCGTCACGTAAATTCTGGAGCAAGAGCAAGGCATTGACCATCCTTAGTTCAGAAATTTTGTCCATGCTAGCTTCAGTTCTGGTCTTGTCTTCCATTAGCTGCTGTTTCAGGAGTATTGTCTCTGCCCTCTTGGCCGCCACCTCCTCTTTGAGCCTTTCTACTTTTCTCTTGCCCTTCTTTGGACCAACATTCGAACTGCATATATATGTGGGAAGAATTACAGTTATATATTGAAACTGATTTAAATAGTATAATTGGTTAGAGTTTATAAATTGAACTCAATAAAAAAGAAATGGGTTTAATTGCAAACTTGGAGAAACTAAATTAAACTTACCCCTGCACGTTTTTTGCCCTCTTTGGATTTTCATTCTCAACTCCTTCATCCGAGCCTGCATTTACCCTATCCTGGGAAACAGATTCACTGCAAATCACTGCATTTTCCCTTGTTTTCATCTCTTTCTTTGAGTTGATTTTTTCCTCCCTTGTGCATTTTAGATCTTCTGATATGATCTTTCCCGACTCTGCTTTTACTCGTTTGCCTTGGAGCCTCGCTTTCAAATTTTTCTTCGAAATCTGCTGCTTCATATGCTTAGATGGAAAGGTTCTCAATGAAGAAAGAATATTGAGATATGATATTGATTCGTGCATTAGAACGTATGTTGCCATCGTTTATATAGCACTGCGTCATATGCTTAGTCATGGAAGGTTGAAGTGAACTACGAAGGATGAATGAAAACCAGGAAAATATTTGTACGTCTCAATCGCGAGGAAGAACGCGAAGAAAAACCGAGGGCGAAAAACACACCGAAATTAGGAGGAATCGAGGAGTAAGGCTCGACATATTTATACACAGAAATAATTTAGCAGTAAAAAGTCGTCTGTCAATAGCGATGTGTTGTTTAAAATATGCAATATATTAATATACATACAATAAACCCATTATTACGCTTCCACATCAAAGTGAAAATAATACTCCGTACTTTTTAATTGTCCCTTTCCCTTATTTCTTTTTAATTGTTCCTCATATTTCATATCCTTATTGAAACATGAGTTTAATTAAAAGGTCAAACATGCATTTAATTAGAGAGAAGTAACGGCTTAAGGGCATTATAGGAAGATTAAGTGAAATTATAATAGAATTTAGGAAACTAACCGAAATTAACTATTTTTCTTAAAGAAATAAATCGGTTAAAAGAGACAATTAAAAAGGAACGGAGGGAGTATGTATTTCTTTTTCTTTCATAATTTAATGCCTATTCGTGTTCCAAAAGTTCCTTTTTGAATTACGGGGGAGAAGTAATTATTAGATGAACCGGGTCCATCACGTTATACATGGTCCCGACTAATAAAATTGTGAGAAATCAGATTTTTTCCTAAAATTTAGGCACAAATTTAACAACAGGTTTAGCCCTAAGTTTCACCAGATGAGATTTACAAGGTAAGTTCCTAAATTTAGGACATTAATTTGCTAGGGTTTTAGAAATTGTAGGAAAAAATATGACTTGTCACGATCTTATTAATCGAGAGTATAGATGACGTGGTGATCCCGGTCCATGTAATAATTTCTCCTAAGGGAGGAAGATGTTGTTTGGGTCGCCAAGCTGTCGCAACGTCCGAGTCCGGGGGGTACCCTACCGTTTAACGACTTTAAGGGGGGAATACTGTTGTTGAAATCCTATAGGAGTCGCCACTAATCTTTTTTAACCTAGGTATGATTAGCCACCTATCATATTATTAAGCCTAATGTTAACCCTAGCTTGGCGAAGGTAACATTAAACCAAATAAACGGTCTATTAACCAGAGTCCTAAGGGTTCGGGAGTCGGGTACGTGTGGTGAAGGATTAGCACCCCCACGACGCCTGTCAAAAGACGGCACTGACTAGTCTAGACTTAATTGTGGGTTTCTATTATTGGTTGTCTCTATTCTTAAGTTTTTCATGCCATATTAGAGTTTTATTGACCTTTGATTAACTTATTATTTTACTATCGATTACCCTTTTATTTCTTGATTACTAATTACCATTTTTTACTCTTTGTACTGATTACCATATTTTTACTCTTTTTTACTGATTACCCCTTTTCTTACTGAATACCACATTTTACTCTTTTTTACTGATTACCCCTTTTCTTACTGAATACCACATTTTACTCTTTTTTACTGATCACCATTTCTTACTCTTTATCACTAATTACTCTCTTTTACTCTTTTTTACTGATCACCATTTTTTACTCATTTCTTACTCTTTTTACTGATTACTCTTTTCTTACTCTTTTTTACTGACAACCATTACTTCTTAGCGATTACTCTTTTCTTTACTCTTTACTCTTTACTCTTTATCATTTTTCTTTACTGATTACTCTTTTGTTTACTCTTTACTCTTTATCATTTTTTCTTTACTGATTACTCTTTTACTTTTTGGCATTTTTCCTTATTGATTATTCTGTACTTTACTCTTTTCTATTTTACCTTTTTTCTTTACTGATTACTCTTTACTTTTTACTCTTTTACTTTTTACTGATTGCCTTTTTGCTTTTTACTGATTACCTTTTTGTTTTTTACTGATTACCTTTTACTTCTTATTGATTAGTTTTTTACTCTTCGCTGATTACCTATATACTCTTACTGATTACTTTTACTTCTTACTGATTACCTTTTACTTTTTTCCGATTACTCTTTTACTCTTACTGATTACAATTTCGCTTACTGATTACCTTTTTGTTTCTTTCCTAATTACCATTTTTCTCTTTACTGATTGCCTTTTATTCTTTTACTGATTACCTTTACTTCTCTTTACTAATTACCTTTACTTCTTACTGACTACTATTTTACTCTTATTGATTACCTTTTACTGATTACCATTACCATTTTTTTTTCTCTTTTTACTAATTACTCTTTTCTCACTCTTTTTACTGAATACTGTTTTCTACTCTTTTTTACTGATTACTAATTTACTCACTGAATTGAATCACTGGTTACCCTTATACTTCTCTGACTGACCCCATTGCTTTCTTTTTCTTTTTAGATTTTTCTTCTATGTTTCTTAATTTATTGATGCACTAGACTTTTAAATGCATGGATGCACATTATGCATGAAATTCCAATTTGGTGTTAATTACCCATCAATTATACGAGGAACCCCTTCAGCCGCCTCCCAATAAATGGTAAACGACCTCCGGAAATTTCCAAGCCTCCGAGAGAAGGCGAGCAAACTCAGACACGCATGAATGAGCCGCCCGCCTTTCCCATCACGGGATCATTTTAGTTTGAGTCTCATAAGCATGGCAAATTTAAAGAAAAATAAATATGATATGCATATGCTAAATTCCTAATTCCTAATTCCTAATTGTCTCTAGACTAGTCTAATTATAAAACTAAACTTTCTTGATTATGAATCTAGAGACCAGATAAATTAAACTAACTCTTAACCATTTCTAAATTAGTTCTAGCAAATTATGAAAGATGACCCCTAAACTTAATCAACTAACCCAATTTGAATTCCAATTACTATTACTAAATAAGTCCAAAGCTAATTATTAAGCCCAATAAAAACAAATAGCAACTGAAGCCCCAAATACATAAAGATAAAAGAGGCCCAAGTTGGAGTTTACCAATTGAAGTGGGCCGGGCAGGTTAGGGGATGGAATTGGCTATGGGTCATCAGCTCGGTTTCTGGGTTACCTCTGGGTCGGATCCCACCCTAAACAGCGTCGTTTCCTTCTTTTTTTCTTTTTTCTTCCTCCTCTCCATCTTCTCGTTCAACCTGATTCTTTCATCCTCTATTTGCAGCGCCATCATTTGCTTCTCAACCACCGGTCACCGTCGGTTCCAACCTCCAAAGGCCTAAAAGAGATCCCTTCCTTAACTCTCTAATCCAAGATCCAAGCCTTGATTCCTCTCTATTCCAACTTAAACCCTCAAAACTAAACACGAAAAACCTAAGGATGTTCTACCCGAAACGCCACACTACACACTCCGGCGAGTACAGCCGGCGACTAGGTTTCGCATTCAAAGCTCGAAAGATCTTTCCTTTAACCTCCAAGACTTGAAACCCGATCCCTCAAACTCGGTGAAACTGACGGTCCCCGATCCTAAAAACAACTCTTGCTCCAGTGAAGCACGCCATCAACCCCTAAAGCTTCTACCTTTCTATGGCCTCAACATCAAACCCTTGAGAAAAAGGTCCGAAAACGAAACCCCTTCAAAAATTCCAATCTAAAGTGAAGACTCTCGGAGAAGGAAACTGACAGGAATGGAGACTTAAGATTCGAAAACAACCTAAAAGGTACTCGCTTGTCTTAGTTTTGATCTCTCTCTAATTGAATCTTGTGTATGTTTTTTTTGCTAAAGACTAAAACCCTAGAATTTCAGAACCTAGAACCCTAATTTCCCTTGGAATTCGTGCTCCCCCTGCCTTCTAAACGTATTCTCCTCCTCTTTTTATGCTACTGCCCGAAGTGAGGAGGAAGTTTCCTCCCTTTTTTTTTGGTTTCCACTTCTAACCTTTTGTCCCTTGTGATTTGTGTGCTGACAGTGTGTGTAAATCAGTGTATGGGACTGAATATACCATTCATTTGTCTTGTATACAGGTGTCACTCCCTTGTTAAAGCCGTGTGAGGACCATCGGGGGAAATCAACAATCTTCAGGTGGTTTTTGTTTGAAAGAAACCACGGTTTTGGTACATTTGCTCTCTCCCTGTTTGTTCTTAGCTTATTTTTGTCTGTTTGTTAATTTGCTTATCAGGTGGGGTGTTTTCATGTAGGTGCTGAGTTGGACTAATTGGGACTCGACAACATGGCAGGTAACTCATTCTCTTTCACTCCCTTGTGTGTATTTGATGTCATGATCAATTCTGTGTTTTAGCTTTCGATTTCTCTACTTTGAGAATGTACTTGTTGCTTGCTGGTTTTGAGACTGCAATTGAATCATATCTGCATTGTATTTTGCCTCCTGAATTGCTCTTTGTTTATACCCTGGAATTTGCATGTGAAATAGGGTTTTTGGTGTGAAGCTGGTTTCTTTGCTTGTCTTCAATAAATTGCTTTTGCTTCCATCTTGACTTGTTTTCTTCCTTAATGCACTGCTTTTGTATCTTTTATTACACCACACCTTGTCCGATTATAGGCACTGCAATGCGCATTGAGCCATTCTGTATTGCTTTATTTTGAGATTGGAATCGAATCATGTTGCGTTGCATTCTTCCTTGCAAACTTTGGCTCAGTTGAACTGGTTTTGCTCTATTTATTGTTGTTTAAATGATGATGTTGATAAGAGACTAAATTAAATAGGCCCTTGTGTGTTGGTCCCTGTTTTGATTTTCTATGCTTGCTGTCCTTTGGCTGCTTTTATTCCCTAGAATTGCTTACTATTTTGCTGCTGCATTGATGAGAACTCGTGGACTTGAACTTGTTGTTTGCAGTTTTCTATTGCTTGCAATTACTGAATGTTTTCTATTTGAATTCTTGCTCTTTGAACTCTTCCTGAATGAATTTGTGGCCCTCACAATGAATTTTGAAAAAAACGTCCTCGCCTTGCTGGTTTGAGCTCTTTATTGTTTTGAATGAATACTGGCCTGCTTTGCTTGCTGAAATTGGACCTCAGTGAAAATGCTTCTGCTCATAAATGTTTGGCTACTGAATTGTTGCTTTCTCTTTTTAACTAAGCTGCCTATATCACTTAGTATTGCTTGCCATTGTCTGTCGTTTGCTGCGCTACCTTATGAGGCTTGGAAGCACTTTGAGCTCTGTGGTTTCTATATTGCCTCATGATGAATCTACTTGCTTTGTGCACTATTGTTATATTTACTGCAATCTTCCCTTTTTAATCTTTGCTGCCCTATGATTACTTTGTAATATTGTTCATTTAGCTCTCCATGTGCACCTTGTTTTCCTTATTTGCATGCAATATTCTATTTTGCACTGGCATTACTGCTTGTTTGTACTTGACATGCCCTGTATTCTATTCCCCTGAGTTCAGCTTCCCTTGCTTTCTATTTAAGTGCTTCGAATCTGCTTGTCTATTTTTGTCGTGTTGATCTGTGAGCTCCGATGCTTCCTGCAGTACCATTAATCGGGCCCATTTTCCATGGCGAATTTGAGTTCCGTTATACTTGTAAGCAAAAAGTCCATGAGCTTGGCCAAAGGCTCTTTAAGCAAGCCATTTAATCATTGATATTATTCTGAAGAAATACTAAGATTTCGAAGGAAAAGACAAACCAAATAAATGAGGAGCATTGAAATTATGGCTCTTTTTATTGTAAACTAGAAACGGCCTCTTTCTGATTTTGCAATTTCTTTGTCTTCTTGTATTTTTGGAATGCAATGCAGATATTAATGTAAATATTATTTTGTAAATGGAAAATGAGAAATGGAGATGCAAACATTTTTATTATTAAGACCAAAAGAAAACAAGCTTCACTCTCCATTATGGCCCAAAAGCAAATTCAAAGCTAAAAGGTCCAAATGCAAGTCAAAAGCTAAAATGCCCAAGTGCAAATCCAAAATTAACCTAATAAGTAATAAGCAATTGTAATATTATAGAACTAAGATGAAAAACTTTTTGAGTAACCAAATACCAAATCAAAAATATTTACTAAATCAATTATTTTACCATAGGCCAAGTATGAACTATTATTTAACTAAAGTGACCAAAATACCCCTTAAATGACCATAATGAAAATTAATGAAATATATTATGTGATATGCTAATGCGAAATTAAAAGGGCTAATTTACTAAAATACCTTACAAAATTATTAAAAATTTCTAATGCCCTATATAAACCAATTAAAATAAAATTTATCTAAATTAAAGGATATAGGACCAAAAATGGGTGTCTACAACGTATAGTGCGACTTGTCAAATATATTGGGTCATATGGGATTCCCTGTTCTCTCGCCCCGATCGAGATATCCTATGTTTCACCTCAAAAAGATTGATTGAATTTACCTCAAAAAAGATTGATCGATTGAATCATCAAAAATTTAACCTTTGTAACAAACCAAATCAATCAAGTCTTTTTCCCCCAATTGCTTTCCTTGTCAATTGTCTTAAATGGTTTGCACTTCTACGGAACCGTTGAAAGAAGAGATCAAAGGAGTGTGGTTTCGGTATTAATTAGATCTAGACTTTTAGGAAGAGATAATGTCGTATTTGTGTTTGGGACAAAGAATCGAAGAGAACCGAAAATTTTGGTGTCGAAACTCCAGTGCGGTGGAGGGTGATGACGGATTCTTCCGAATTAGAAGAGTAGGGAGGATATTGGGTCGAAAAAATAGGTCAGGGCACATTATTTTATTTTTTTTAAGTCAAAAGTAAGGGTGTAATCGAGTCGAGTGGGGTTGAATAGTGAGCTACTCAAGCTCGACACAAAAATTTGAGCTCGCTCGAACTTTGATTATCGAGATCAAGCTCGGCTCAAATCAAGTATCGAGCTATTCGAGCTCGACTCGATAAATTCGATTATTTTCTAAAAAAAATTAAAAGAAAAAATCATTTTTAACTGAAATTCAAACTCAACAAGTATATATACGTAATATTTTCATTAAATATATAATATAATATAATGTATATATACGTGTGTATCGAGTAACTCGACAGGTATCGAATCAAGCATCTCTAAACTCGATGTCGACTCGATTCGATACTCGAACTATCCGAACTCGATGTCGACTCGACAGTGACCGGACCGAATTCAAGATTTCTTCAAATCGAACTCAAATAACTTGCAAATAATACTATATCACTTACACCCCTAGTCAAGGGTATTAATTTGAGCATTTAAGGCTCTCAAATAATGAATATCATATAGTTAAGCAAAAACAATGAATCTATCGGGCCCAAATACAATAACCTAAATGGGCGATATGTATTTGTTGTACGCAAAATTCTAATCCTTTTTATTCATGAAAATCCATCACATTTTAAAACAGTACAATAAAAAGCAATACAAATTCAAACTTGAAATAAACCTTCGTGTTTTCATATATATATATATATATATATATATATTTTTATATCTCATTCGATATCCAGAGTTTTACTCTGATTAATCCGGATCCGACCCGTATTGCGTACCTGATTTTGGTGGGTAAAATCTACCAACGAGGACAGCTGCATACACAAGGTCCTAATAAGATTTACTTAAACTGAAATAAGTCGCTTACCAATTAATTCAACCCCGCGTTAGTTTATGTATGTACACCCTTTATTACTTTATATATATGGGGCGGCAAAACATATGTGTTTTGCCATTTTTGGGAAAGTTTTTCAAGGATCATCATCCTTCACTTCATCATCGGAGCTTGCATTTGCTCTTTCCATGGAAACAAGTTCACTGCAATTACATGATAAAAAAAAGGTAATTAAGTTACAAAACCAATTATAATCAAATGAAAATTATAATATTTGAGCAGTAGAAAGTAGGACTAATTAGCAGTAGAAATGAACGAACCGAAGGAAGTGAGTGAGGGTAGCAGCTCGAACAGAGTTTCCAGCTTCACGGGCTTTCAAGATGTTGAACATCAGAACCAGCTTAATGTGGGTGCGGCCACTTTGTTTCATAATCATTTCAGTTTCCTGTTTGAGTTGATCGCATTGCCTTTCAATCTCATCAAATTGTCCTCTTATTTTGCTTTGTTCCTCTCTTATGCATTCCTGATCTTCTCTTACCTTTCCCATCTCTGCTTTCACTCCTTTGACATGGAATTTCATCACTCTCAATTTCTTCGGCGTCGCAGTTCTTGGTTGAGATCCCCACTGCAGCTTCATCTTTCTTGGTGCCATTATTAATGGGTTTTTGCAGCTCAAGTTCTCAATTAAATCAGATTGAGATATGATGATCTTGAGTAAAGTAGTGAAGTGAAATGCCATAAACACTTCGAGTACGTATAAATAAACCGCGCCATGATCAATTAATTAACGTCACCGATCGAAGTTGCAGTGGAAGATTGATAGAAATTAGGCGGAAATTTACAGAATGAAACAACCAGGATGAATACACTAGGAAGGATCGGTATATATATCATCAGCGATAAAGTCATAATTAAGAATCGCTTGCAATCGCGGGCGCGAGCATCTGAGAGTTCGCACGCCCATGACCTGCAATCGTGCGATATCAGCTTCAAAGAGGACTTTGGAATTTGGACTAAAAGATTGGGAGACTTTTCGCCCCAAAATATGTTGTAGTAGTTTATTGACCGAGTATATATAAAGGGCTTTCGAAGTTTTTGGACTAATATTGAGGGGAGATCATTAAAATTTTTGGGCTCAATCAAATCAATAAAGTGCACCAGCCGTAGGCCCTAATTAAATTTGTATATTGTAACAACAGGAATGACCATTTGGGCTTATTATTGCTGAATTGGGTTTGACACCCTGCAACAAACTACCACTGCAACTTTTACCTAGTGCTTAGCTTTTAACTTTTACCTACAAAATTTACTCAATTATATAAGAGTCTATAGTCATGTTTGTTTGTAGTTCAAAATGATTTTCTTTACCCAATTTAGCATTCCCCATTTTTTTAAAAATAATTTCCTTTTTTTAATTAAAATTTCATAAATAATTGCCACATGTCATCATTATTCTCAACACATGCTTGACACACCGTTGCAACTTGCAATTGAAGGAAGGCCTTGATTAGTCAATGTTGCAACATTAGGTCCTGATTTGAGCTTTTTGAACAATGAACTCTTGAGCCCTCAAATGAGCAATTAGGCTTGATTTTGATTAAGAAATTCATGAGAGCCGTGGGATATCAAATATGTGAGAAATTCGATATGTTTCTAATTAATTTGAGAATCTTAAACGAATTTAGAGATCTTTTATTTGATGTTCTTCATTCAAACAAAAACAAGCTGTTAAGTTAAAAGTGCTCCAAAATTAATTAAACCAACAAAAGCATAATGTTTTTATTAGCAAATTCCGAAACACATAACATAACCCTTTCAAAACATGGAGGAGGCAATCAACTACTCCTACTATATATCAAGAATATTAAAGTCCAACTCTCAAGAGTTGTTTTATTAACAAACTCGACCATAGAAACCTTAATAGTAACTGACAAGATAATCAAAGTCCAAATGTTCATAGTTGTCCTGTTCTGTTTTCTCTGCAACAGTACAGAAATTCAACCAAGAATACGGCGAGCCAAATCATTAGCAAGTTCCTCCTCAAGTAAAGTCTTGAGGAATAGCACGGCATTGACCATCCTTAGTTCAGAAATTACGCCCACGCTAGCTTCTTCAATTCTGGTCTTGTCTTCCATTAGCTGCTGTTTCAGGAGTATTGTCTCTGCCTTCTTCGCCGCCACCTTCTTTTCAAGCCTTTCTACCTTTCTCTTGCCCTTCTTCTTTGGACCAACATTTGAACTGCATATATATGTGGGAAGAATCACTCTAATATTGAAACTGATTTCAATTGAACTCAATAAAAAAGAAATGGGTTTAATTGCAAAAACTTGGAGATTTAACAAATTAAACTAATTACCTCTGCACGTTTTTTGGATTTTCATCATTGACTTCTTCATCATTCGAGCCTGCATTTACCCTTTCTTTGGAAACAAATTCACTGCAAATCACAGCATTCTCTTTCTCTGAGTTAATTTTTTCATCCCTTATGCAATTTTCATCTGAATTGATATTTCCCAACTCTGCTCTTACTCGTTTGACTTGGAGCCTCACTTTCAACTTTTTCTTCGAAATCTGCTGCTTCATGCCCTTTATTATATTAATTTTGTGTATAAGCTAAGTTTTTGGATGAAGAAAGAATATAAATTTCCCGAGGTTTATATAGCAGTGAGCCGCCATACCCATGTGCGTAGTGAAAAGGTTGAAGTGAAGTGTGAACTATGAAGGAAAATCAAAGAACAAACATGAAAGAAACAAAAGAACCAGGCGGAAGATGAGAAGGAAATAGGAAGTAGGAAAGAATTAAAGTCAAAACGATCATCTGGCGATTGGGGTTGCGAGCATCTGGAGGTTCGCACGGTCCTAAAGCAATAATCGCGCGATTTCAACTTTGAGTCAATTTCCCCCAAAACTTCCATTGGCTGAGAAAAGGGCTTTGATTTTATGTTTTTGGACTAAAATTAAAACAGATCAATAAAAACTAATGGGCTTGATCTTGTGAATCGCTCTTAGCCTTAGGCCCTAACTTCTAAATGGAGGACCAAAATTTTGATTTTGTATCATTTTGGGTTTTCTTTTTCTTCATGTAGAGATGAAAATTGAAGTTGAATTGTTACATTACATAGAATAGAATTTAGGGTCTTAATTGTTTTAACATACAACTTGCAAAATTTCAACACCCATATCTAAGTACCATTTTTGTCATGTTAAATCCTCTGTCATCCTCAAATAAAAAGACAAAAAAAAAAATGGCTATATCTATAACATATCAACATTGCTAATTCCTACCTAGCGTTTTCCTTTTCTTTCTTTCCTTATTTTGTTCAGATGGCCAAATCACTTGTCTTTGCATTTTGTAAATGTGAATCTGCATTTTCTTTTTTTCCTGACTCATCAAATAATTGTTATAAAGCCAATGATCAAAGAAATATGAATTATGAGTATATGAAACAAAGTTGTTTGGTACTATTATTCTTGTCATTGTTGTTATCTCCTTATTCTTGCATCTGTTAAGGTATTTTGAAGTTACTGTTCTTTTCACACTTCCAGACTATAGAAAAGGAAAAACTCTAGCAAAATGTAGTCTTGTTTATTTTTTTTTAATATGAAGGTAATAAGAAAATGCCGTTATTAGGATGATGCCATATATTTTTCTTTAAATGTAGTCTTGTTTGCAACAATCAGTGTTACATTGCCCTGGTGGAGGCTTTTTTTTCCTTTTATCTTGCTACTAGGTCTAGGCTTGCAACTTTGAGCTTCAATGCTTACGGAGAGAAAAAGAATTAGGCAAATAAGAAGTATAACCTTTGAACAAGTTTGCTTCTTCAACTTTTTTTATTCTTTTGATTCTTTCTCTTTTCCTTTTTCCTAGATGTGTGAAAATATGTGGGAAGAATCACAGTAATATTGAAAGTGATTTAAATATTATATTATATAGTAGTAATTGGTTAGAGTTCAGTTGAGCTCAATTAAAATAGTAGTCATTGGAATGTGACAGTGGAATGATATGAAGAGCAAATGTTGGCAATTTGGCATTGGCCAATTGATTCGAGTTCTTAATAATCATCGTATTTCAAGCATCAATTCTCAGACTTTCGACTAGCAACTGCTACTTTCTTTACCCATACTCTTTCGGGTATACGTTTTTGTTTCACTTTTTCTTTTTTCTTTGATTTTGTACCATTTTTCAGGTAGAGATGAAAACTGAGGTTGAATTGTTTGTCACATTACATAGAATTTTGGGTCTTAAGTTTTATAACATAGAACTTGCAAAATTTCAACACCCATTTCTAAGTACACCATTTCTGTCATGTTAAATCGTTTGTCATCCTCAATAATTAAAGACAAAAAAAGAACAAAAGGGTTGCAAATACAGATTTTATAGGTACTTGATTATTAAACATATTTTTCAGAAATTTCTGAAAATTTTCACCTGTAAGGAGATTGCCCACTTTGCAGCTTGATTAGAGAGTTGTAAGCCCCTGCCCTGCCAATTGCTAGAAGACTTGAATGTGATCCTTTTTCAACTACCTTCCCATTTTGTATCACAGCTATGGAATCTGCTTTCTGTATGGTAGATAATCGATGAGCTACAACTACACAAGTTCTTTTAATCATCATCTTGTCTAATGCTTTCTGAACCAGGCTCTCTGACTCACTATCAAGGGCACTCGTCGCCTCATCGAGAAGAAGGATCATTGGTTTCTTCAGTATGGCTCGAGCCAATGCTATCCTTTGCTTCTGGCCTCCTGAGAGTTGAACTCCTCTTTCACCACAGTAAGTCTCATACCCATCTTTCATTGAACTGCATTACATTAATATTATAGTCTTGTTAAAGCAATGACATAAATGGTTTAGTGTTTAATCTGAAGAATATTGAAATATACCTTATGAATTCATGAGCATTGGCTAGCATTGCAGCTTTCCTTACTTCAGATTCTGTAACATTCTTTTCTTGGCCATAGGCAATGTTCTGACGGATTGTTCCTGCAAAAAGAGTGGGTTCTTGACTCACTAATGCAATATGTGACCTCAAATTTCTCAAGTTGTATTTCTTGATATCATATCCATCTATCAATATAGATCCTTTTTGGGGGTCATAGAATCTTTCAATCAACCCAATTATGGTGGATTTGCCAGATCCACTTTGTCCCACAAGTGCCATTGTTTTGCCTGCTTCAATTTTGAGATTCAAACCTGTGAAGATCATTTGGTTTGGTCTTGTTGGGTAGGAAAATGATACATTCTTCAATTCAATCTCCCCTTTGTTAGTTTCCTCAACTTCAAGTCCTTTATAATCTTCAGGTTCAATCTCAGTCTTCCTATCAAGAATTGCAAATATTCTTTTTATGGCACCACTACCTTTAGCCAAATCAGAAGTCATGCTTCCTGTATCTGCAATGTTTTTCCCGGTGCTCATTAATATAAAGAATGCTTGGAAAAGATGCTTTGGAGTGACTAGTCCTTGATTTATTAGCCTTCCCCCATACCAGAAAGTTAATGATATTGAGGCTGTTGTCAAAAACTGAGAGCTAAATAGGGCTAAACCTGAAATGTATCCTTGTTTGATGCTTTGCTGTCGAGGCTCTCTCATTGTTGCACCAAATAGACGCAATATCCTTTTCTGAGATGAAAATGCAGTGATTGTTCTATGGTTAATTATAGCTTCACTTGCTAACTGACTTCCTGCATTTTGTGATTTTTGAGCCTTTTCAGACATACTTTTCATCACAACACTCCTGGAATAGAAGCTCCCAATGATTAATGGTTGGAAGGCAATCATAACAATGGCTACCCTCCATGTAACAATCAATGCAAACAGAAATGCTAGGAAAGCACTGAAGAAAACTTGAACTAGTAATGACATTCGATCTGCAATGAATGATCGAAATGTGCTGGCTTCAGTGGATATTCGTGCACAAATGGCAGCACTGGAGTTTTCATCTTGATCAAACCACCCAATCTCAAAGGTAAGCACTTTTGCAAGTGTCTTTTCTCGAATCCTTTTGACTAAACGTTCTCCCATGATAGCAAAATTGTAATGTTGAAGAAGATTACCAATGAAACTTAGACCTGCCAATCCTAAGAAAATCAAGCTGTAGAGTCTGATTTCTGATTTAATCTTGGAATGGTCTTTTATAAAGTAAACTGCAACAACTGTTCCTAGGAAATAAGCATAGACTGATGTAATTGCTCCAGTGATAACAGCACCAATACACCCGAGTAAGGTTCTCTTCCACTCAGGTGCATTCATCTTAATCAAACGCCACCCAGAGAGGGATGCATGAGAAGAATTCTTTATGCTGTTATCATTTTGGTTTTCGTAGGAATGAATTTCGACAGAGTTTGTCACACTGATGGACATTATTGGGCTAAAAGGATATGCTGGACTACTGTGATAACTAGACCTCACACTTGCTGGAGTCTGTGGAGTTTGCCCACCACCCATCATTCTCAACTTGTTTCTACCTTCTAATGGATTATAGAAGCCATCAGAGGATTCATTTTGCATTGCTGTTTGCTGCAATTCCACCATTTTCTTATAGGCTCCACCTTCTCCACCATTCATTTGGATAAGTTCATGATGAGAACCTGATTCAATAACTTTTCCTGATTGTAGAACTGCTATTAAGTCTGCTTTACGGATTGTGGAAAGGCGATGTGCAACGACAATTGTAGTCCTTCCTTTTGAGGCATGATCCAGGGCTTCTTGTACAATCTTTTCAGATTGAGCATCTAGTGCACTTGTGGCTTCATCTAGTAGAAGGATCTTTGGATCTCTGATCAAAGCCCTTGCTATGGCAACCCTTTGCTTTTGGCCTCCTGACAACTGAAGCCCGAATTGTCCTACCTGTCTTGCAATAATAACAATTAATTCTACAAATCAAATAGCTTTCTGAGTTTATATCAGCTAGAGGATAGTATTATAGTAACACTTACTTGAGTTTCATATCCAGCAGGTAACTTTTCAATGAAGTCATGTGCATTTGCAGCCTTTGCTGCCTTTATAACAAGTTCCATTGATGCTCCTTCCTTACCAAAGAGAATGTTTTCTTTTATGGATGTTGCAAACAGAATTGGTTCTTGATTAACCAGCCCCATTTGGGACCGCAACCATTTAAGCTCGAGCTTTTTTATTCTGCATCCATCAAGGAGAATATCTCCATTGATAGGGTCATAAAATCTTTCAAGCAAAGAAATGATTGTGGACTTGCCAGAACCACTGCCTCCAACAAGACCTACCATTTTCCCAGCTTGCACTCTAAGATTGAGTTTGCGAAGAACACGAATATCAGGCCTTGATGGATAACTGAAATCTACATCTTTAAATTCAACTTCTCCTCTCACATGTGATAGGGCTTTTGGTTTTTCATTTTCAGAGTTTATGGTTGGATTGCGATCAATCATCTCAAAAATTTTTGAAGCAGCATGTTTTGCCTCTGTGATAGAAGAGAGATTTGGAAGTGCACTCATAACAGACCTGAGCGTTCATAATTGAAACTGTTAGCTGTCACATGATACATATAAAAAGGTAATTGAAGCCTATTAATGTATTATTATGTCAATGCTATAAATGTGAATATAACTGTTAGAATAGTGAATGTAGTCCTCAGGCACTATGCCTAAAGTGAGAATAGTTTCATTTCAATAAGCATATACTTCTTGCTTTTGACATGCATAATTTTTCTAGCACTAATTGTAACATCTACAATTACAGATAAAAAACAGAAGGAAAGTAACTTACAGTCCTGACAAGATAATACAGATCCCAGCCACGAATACAGCGCCACCACTTTCGCCTTTTTCAGTTACAAGAACACCACCAACCCAGGCTTGAAAAGCCCAAGCTGCATAGATAATTCCCATGCTTCCAATCAGCAATCCTTTTGTCAAACCTTGCTTCACCCCTAACTCCATACTTCTTTGAAGTGCAGTGCTAAAATTGTCTAGTGTTTGGTGCTCAGCAACATATGAATAAACTGTTCTGATTGAGGAAATTGCTTGCTCAACAACCCCACCTGCATCTCCATAAGCGGTCTTCATTTCGGCTCCTATGTTCATCAGTAACTTACCAAACCCAAGTCCTGGGATTACAAACATTAGTGCAAATGGCAAAGCAGCCAATGCAAGCCTCCAGGAAAGTTTGAAGGCAACCACAAGGCATAAGACGAATGATGTCAAGTGAGCCAGGCAGTTTGGTATCTGAATTAATAGAAATCCACTATCATTTATGAGATTGATGAAAACATTTATTTTTCAAGAGGGAAGAAAAAAGATGTTTTGAGACAATTGATTACCTTGTCTGCTATGGTATCTTGGATTGAATGTGCATCAGAAGTGACAGTAGAGATGACTTGGAATGTTGAGGAAGAGGCGGTTTGATTGTCGAAGAAACCAACTTCTTGCCTAAGAACTGACTTTAGGTATTCCATTCTCATCCGAGATGCCTGCCTCTCTGCACTTCTTGTCCAACAAACTCCTTCTGCAAAGTTACAATAAAGTAAATGGTATGAAACTTTTATTTATAATAACTTGTCAATCAACTTTTGCATGAATTATAAACATCTTATATACAGGACCAGAAAAATTTACAAATTTAAGTGTACTTGCCTACTTGGGGGCCTGCAGTTGTTTGTTTCTTAGAGAAGAAAAGAGGAATATCTTTAGGTGGTCAAATCTTGCTAGATGAAACAGTGAATAAATTAAAGCATATAAATGAAAATTCCATTTACACTTACCTATGAAAGCAGATACTCCCACTCCAATTGCACAATAAAGTAGCCTTAGCGCATACTGTAAATAGGATAAGAGAGCTTGTTAACTATAACCATTCAAGTATTTAACACTGCTAAGGTGATCCTAACTAAAAGATCACAAACTTAATCTGCATAAACACATCTATAATATGCTTAGATTGATTGACAGTCCTAGTCTGATGAGAGTTTGTCCTGCTCATTTTGACACAGTATATTCATTTTGCTAGATATACATCATAATTGTAGTTCAACACCAGCAAAATTTTGTTGACAGGAATGTCCTAATGTTATTAGTTCTTTGTTGATGCAGATGTTTTGCATTTTTCTTGTACAAAAGGAGGAGATCATAAAACTCCTAAATTTAGTAATAAGTTGACCATGGTACCTTGTTCACAATTGCAATGGAGAAAGATTGATCAATATCTCCATAGTCGTTTAGCGCACCGCTGAGGATGTACATGTTAACAGGGGACATCATCCCATCTCCAATGCTGCCTAAAGTTCCAAACAACAACAGCAGTTTGTCTATCCCATCGGCATAGCGGAAGAGCCCATCACCTTTGCTCGCCATGGCACTAGTTTCATACAACGCCAACAACTTCGGTTCGTTCCCTTACTTCTGATTCCACACAATATCTTTCTCCCACTCTGAATCTTTGCAAGTAAAATTGCTATATAATTAGAGGTAACCCCATTTCATATATGTCAATGGTTTCAAGTGAATAGACACTTTGTGGCTTGTAGTATTATTTTTATGCCAAATGGATTGAAGCTTTTTCATGTTTAACTTTGATGTTAGCACTTTGTGGGCATACTCTGTTCCTTGTTGGTTTCAACAATTCCAGACTAGAAAACTTCTATATAGATTCCTTGGATTTTCCTTTTAGGAATTTTGCAACACAAAGAAATGATCCTCAAACAAGAAATCCTTGTCCTTTTTTGCTTTAATGATTAATTTTATTGTCAAAAGTCAATCTTTATTCATTGATAAGCATGTAGTATTTATATGGGGAGAATCTATGATTTCTGATGCTACTGATACACAAAGCAAGGCACTTACAACTCTATATTCGGACATATGTGGCTTTCTTGTTAGTTCTGTTTTGTTAGTTGAATTGATCTAATTTCAACTCTGTTTTGTTGATTGATAAACATGAAGTACCTCGGACCCTGTCCACCAAATCTGCTTGTCAACATCAGTACAATGGAAAACTATGAATCATGTAAAGATTGAGAAGCATTTGGCAGTTGAACCCTTCAACATTTTAGTGTCTATTTTGTCTAACAGCTGCTTATTAGCTGGATAGAGTTTTATTTTAGTGTTAAAATTCCTAATCTCTTCCATAAGAAAAGAAAAAAAAAAACCCAGAAAATAGTCATTAAGTTCTTGTATGTTTAACCTGCTTTTTGATCATGTCAACCCTCCTACTTGATTGTCTCATTTTCCATGTATAATATTTGATCATTTTATGAGTTTTCCTTGAGCTGCTTTGTCCTTTATTTCATTTGTTTTGAAAGAGCTATATGCGCACATGATTTTAACGTTGAATCAATCTGAACTTTGCTTTTATACTTATCAAATAGCTAAAGATGCCCCTTGGGATAAAAACATAACATTGAAGTTCTTATATTTTGGCTTGTTCAGTTGTCTACACCCCTAGTTATTTTCACAGTTAAGGTTTGAGTTTCTTGCCTGTAAAATTCTATCTGTGGCATTTTCCATTTGTAGTTTGGCTAACTTGGAAACCATATGCAGGCCAAGTCTTGTCTTCTACCTTGATGCATGATCAACTATTATTAATGTCACTTTGTATTTGGTCTAAGTGGTGGCAATTGGAAAATTCCACACAATCAGAAAATTTGACCAGAATTTTATCACACATGACGTGTCATTGCTAGTCATCACATGTTTTGTCGCAAAACTCCATTTAAATATGCTAGTAATCTCATGTTTTGTAGCAAAACTCCACTTAAATAGTGGTGGAACTAGTCTGCTGGACCAATCATATAAGAACAACTCATGGGGACCAAATTTCGGGTCAATTTTTCTGGTCATGTAACAAATTGCTGTTACAATCAATGTAACTTGAAGTTGAAGCATTGCACCTTTTGTTGAATGGTAATATGGTATGGAATCCCAGAATCCCATATTTTCTAATCTGATTTTCTGGCCAAAGAAAACAGAAAAATAGTACCAACTAATAAGAATTTGTGAATCTTTTTCTTGTCCAGAGCATAGGCTTGAATTACATTGCCCCATCAGCAATTCAAGAATATTCATTTAAATTATTCAAAATTTTGCTATCTGTATAATAATGTATTAATGGATAAATTATGTAATATATACTATTCATGTAGATTTCTTCTTAGTTTGACATTATATTCTATATTACCTACGAATTTTTTTATATACCAGTTCTAACTTTCACGTGCGTTGCACGTGGCGCAACGTGTTTAAATAAAATATTCATATGAAATTATGATAACCTCGCTATTAAATTATGATAATTACACTATGTTTTATGATCTCATTATGAAACATTATGATTTTGATAACCACGTAGAGACAAGAAAATCAAAATCATAATATCACCTACTCTTCTAACTCAACAATTTCCAATTGAACATAGTGAATGCGGCAAAACATTATGTAACGAAGAGATGGAGCTTCACTAACAATAGTATTGTACGTGTTAGTGTAGTTTAATCTTTTCATTGACATTTAAAAATTGAAATTAAAAGTAAAATATTAAATTCAAAAAATAATAGTAAAGGAAATTTGCATGTTCATCAACTAAAATCAATTTGACAAACTTATAATTAGGTCTAAATTGCAATTTTTAATTAATTTTGAAATAATAAAATTATACTAAATTTTAGTAATGGAAATTTAAGACCAAAGACAAAGCAAAATCAAATAGAACGATTGGAAACAAATACAAAAGGCAAAATCAAATAGGACGTTGGAAACAAAAAGTCAAATTGACTTTCGTATATAATTTAACACACACATTATATAATTAGGATTAAAAAAATAATGGAATAATTAAAATATTATTTAGTAATAGCAATTTAGAAATATATTTTAAAGAAAATGGTACAATTGTAAATATGTTTTAAAATTAAGGATACAATCAGAAAACATAAAATTTCCCCATATTCATATTTTTATATATGGGTTTATATATAGTATAGATAACAATCATTAATCTTTTGCAATCAGATTGTAATATTATTTTTTTACAATTATTTAATCTTGGCCGTGCATTAACATCAAAAATAGATAACTCCACTTTTTTTTTTTCGGTTTGTTTAGAGTAGCCCATAAAAGATTCACAAAAAAATAAAACTTCTTCAGAAAAGCTCAATATAAATCGTGATATTTAGCCCAATTGGTGCCCAAAGAAAAAATGCAAACCCCAATGGTACGCCGTCGTTTTAGCAACTCTGATAATATTTTAGAGATGAACGGCAATGAAGTAGAGTGCATTGGAGGCGAAAATAAGAACAAATCCACCATAAAAATCCTTAGCGAATCTGGTTTTCGATTAAGGTCCTCTAGAATTTGATCAATCGGCTGAGAATCGAACCTCGACGCGACAGCATTTCTGCAAATTCGAAGTCAGTGAAGAAGACAAAGAAAATGGTGAAGGTGGCTACTTACTTCGCAATGACATTAGGCGCCTTCGTTTTCTGGCAAACCATGGACAAAGTCCATGTCTGGATCGCCCTCCACCAAGACGAAAAGGTTCCTCCCCAAACCTTGTCTTTGTTTTTTTTTCTCATTTCCCCTAATTTTGCACATTTCCGTTTCATTTCTAGTGTTATAATCGAATCAGGTTATAGAAATCTGGCAATGAAAAATGCAATTTGTCTATTTCACTTTTTAGATGAAATTTTTTGGGTATTTTTGCAGATAGATTGAATACTGAAACCCTAGATTATTGTTTTTTTTTTAATATATAATTGCTTTGGTTGCAGAGAGAGAGATTGGAGAAAGAAGCGGAGATTAGGAGAGTGAGGGAAGAGCTGCTGCTCCAACAAGCCAAGGAGAGAGATTCCCTCGCCTAAATTCTGCATTCGAAGTGCCGTGGATTTCTATTTTGTAACTTTTGTTGTTGCTGTTTCCTTTTTTTTTCGCCGAATTGCTTTAATTTAGACTAAATTGAATCAAATGCATAATGCTTTTAATGAGCTGGATAACTCCATGAATACCATGGAAAGATTGTTGTTTCCTTCTTCTATATAAAATGCCATCTCCATCTATTTGGAAATTGAAATTTGCTGTTTCTTTGGTGTTTATGTTACTGCATTGTATTTCTCAAGCTCTTTCATCAAATCATTTAGCATTGTTATCAGTTGATGAATTGCTATAAGTTGACTATTAAATACATTTCTCTGTTGAATTTTGTCAGATTTTGATTGCTAATCTCATTTGTTGAAAGAGTAAGAATCTGAGTTCTAGCTTTTGTTTCTCATATGAGGCTAAATAATTGAATCAAGTAGAAATAGGAGAGAGAGATTGTTAATGGTTGTACATTGTTTGTGAAGAGAAATGTTTGATGATGCACCCCACCTTCCTCATCTAACATGATTTGTTAGTCCTTACCTAAGACTAAATAAGCTGTTTCCACTGGATGCATGTTCTTTTTCATCCTCAAGCAAGCAGCATGTGAATGCTTAGACTTAGGAGATTCTGTAAAGTAAACTTTACCTAGTTGATGACTTTTTTTTTGTGAGATATATGTATTAAAGGCATACCAAATTAGTAGGGAACTAATATACTTAGGTTTCTTGGTGCTGTCATTTTTTCCTGTTATTTTGTATAGTCAAGCATCAAAGATCAGATCTCACTGAAAACACATTTGACATTAGTATTATCAAATCTGTTTTCTTTGAACAATTCGGAGTACTGCACTTTGATGATAGAATAATCATATTCTCTGTTTTGACATGTCAACCCCCTAACCACACTACTGAGCTCATTATGAATAATTGACAGTTTATTACCATGTTTAGACATGATAGAATGTCATTGATGTATATTCAGATATCAAGTATCTCAAATTGGCACTCATTCTATTTTGAGGCTAACTATTAAAGCTTACTTTCTTTGATTTTAGCATTTACCCCTTCTGCCTGTGGTAAAGTGTGTGGGTTTCATTATATATGCCTGCCTATCACCAACTTTTCCTAAGGTGACAAGTGAGATTGCTAAGGATATTTTGTTGAGTGTACATTGATTATATGCCAATACTGATGAAACATAGACGAGGATAGCATGCTGGTGCTAACTCTGCTAAGGACTTGTTAGTTCAATATATTGTGTATGAGCAATTCGTAACAGGAATTATCTAAGGGAGAGTGCTGTAGGTTGTTGCTACATGTCTCCCCACACTCGTGTGCATACATGTAATTTGGCACAGTGGATGTGTTTCTGCCTATGATCTTTTCTCTTTGTATGGGTTACCAATGGGAAGCATTTCAGTTGGAGTTTGCTAGTGTCAATGGGAAGCATTTCGTATACTTTCTCCTTAAAATGAAATGAGGTAAGATGAAAATGAAGTGTCAACTAGTGAGCTCTGGAAAGTATGTTCATTCTATGAGAAGCAAAGATCTCGATGGATAGATATGCTTATATTATCATTATCAAGGTAATGGGTTCGAAGGCTATTAGGAGCTGGAACATACCAGAGAAAGATGCATTATGCTTTAGACATATTTCATGCATTAATAGTAGCACTTTTTTTCTGCCCTTTCCTGCTGTCCAAATGCTACGTATGTGTACCATCTGTACATGCAACGTGTAGAAATATTACTTCTTTGGAAGAGAAGGCAAGCAGTTTTGAGCTCTGTTTTCTTCAGGGACTTGCAAGAAAATCGTGTTCTATATTGCCGAGTACAAAATTAATTTGTCTTCTTATACGAACAAGTTAAACAAAGGCAACGTGGGTTATCATGCAGATTCATTGTTGGTATCTATCTACACAAATTCTGTCACAAAATCGCAACAGAAATTGTTACAGATCATGTTCTCCCAAGGGAAACTCACCTTTTCCCCTTAATTTCTGGTTAAAGCCTTACAAAGTTAAGATGCCGACCTTCTACCTTTATCACCATAAAACCCCTTGCTTGATTCACTAGAAACTAACACATCAATCTTGTTTTTGTTTTTTTTTTTTACTTGAATACTTTTGTGTAGGTTTCTGCAACAGGGGTTTCATTTCACCTACAAAATCTTCCACGGATATGGATATACGGAAGATAATCTTGGTGGTATTTTCGTTGGCTCTGGTTTTCCGGCTGGCTGAGAGCTTCGATTACCATGAAGGCGACTTGGCGTCGGAGGAGAGCATGTGGGACTTGTATGAGAGATGGAGGAGCCACCACAGGGTGGCGCATGACCCTAAGGAGAAGCAAAGGCGTTTCAATGTGTTCAAGGAGAATCTGAAACTTGTCCACCAGGTGAACCAGATGGATAAGCCTTACAAGTTGAAGTTGAACAAGTTTGCCGACATGACTCACCATGAGTTCACGAGTATAAGGACCTCAAAGGTTAGCCATTACCGGATGTTGCGCGGTCCAAGGCGGCAGACTGAGTTCAGTCATGCCAAGACTGATACCCTTCCTCCCTCTGTTGATTGGAGGAAGAAAGGAGCAGTTACTAATATCAAGGATCAAGGCCAATGTGGTAAGTAATTATAAGAACTTGATGAAGTTTTCTCAATTCAATTGTTGGTTTGCAGTTATTACTTATCAAAATTTCTGGTTTTGCAGGTAGCTGCTGGGCATTTTCAACTGTAGTTGCAGTGGAGGGGATAAACAAAATCAAAACAGGAGAGCTTGTGAATTTATCTGAACAAGAACTTGTTGATTGTGATAAAGACAACGAAGGATGTAACGGAGGGTTGATGGAGCAAGCATTCGAGTTCATCAAGGATAGTGATGGATTAACAACAGAGAGTAACTATCCCTACAAAGCCAAAGATGATCCCTGTGACTCATCCAAGGTATGAACAAGAATTAAAAAGAAAACTCTTTTTGTCAATTCTGTTTAATTATGCAGATATAATATAATGATTTGAAAATGGTGGTGCTGATTTTCAGGTGAGAAATGGTCCTGTGGTGCTCATCGATGGCTATGAAATGGTACCAGAAAAAGATGAAAAAGCTCTGATGAGAGCTGTTGCAAATCAACCTGTTTCTATTGCCATAGATGCCGGTGGCCGGGATTTCAAATTCTACTCGGAGGTAACTAAAAAGTTTTAAATGTTATTAGTTATATGTTCTTGTTAAGCCCTTTGCAGAAAAGGAAAACTGATGAAAATTGCTAAAGCTGATGAAAATGAATTAAATGGTAACAGGGGGTTTACACTGGAGACTGTGGCACGGAGCTGAACCATGGGGTGGCAGTGGTGGGATATGGATCAACCATAGATGGGAAGAAGTACTGGATTGTGAAGAACTCATGGGGCGAAGATTGGGGTGAGAATGGTTACATAAGACTGGAACGAGACATCGATGCTGAAGAAGGGCTTTGTGGTTTAACTTTGGAAGCTTCTTACCCTATCAAGTTGAATTCTAACAACAATAAAAAGGGTTCCAGCAGCAGCAACAGCTTCAAGCTCAGGGATGAACTCTAATTATATATATATATATATATATCAGTAGCTAGCTACTAGGAATCGTTTTCTGTTGGTTTGATGAGTGTGTGTTATATTCTGCATAAAAATGTTTCTCAAATTAGGTTTTTCTGCGAGAATAACTTGTGTGTTGGTATTGTTAAAACGCTTTGAAGTGATAATAAAACCTGTTTGATTTGATGCAAGTGAAAATGGTCTAAACATTTCTTTTTCATTCATGTATATTAAAGCGGCTGAGATTGAAGCAACTCTACGAAGTTTTCAAAAACTCTCATAATAGGCAAATTGGCACATGGCCCACAACAGAAACAGGACTGTCCGAATGAGCTATGGGCAAATTACTAGCTAACTAGTAATAATGTTCTAAATAACATTGCCAAAAGCTGAAAATAATATATTAAGCATTGCCAAAAGCTGAAAATAAGTTTACCATATATATCTATATCTATATCTATATCTATATAATTCTAAACTTCAAAACCATGAACCTGAATTACCTAAAATAACCTTTCTAATTCTAAAAGTTTAGTATTCATTTAAAGGGTAAATATGTATTTTTATTAATTTCTTAATATACCTCTTTTAAAAAAAATCCTAAAAAAATTCTTTTACAATATCCTTTTACAATTCTATCCATCAATTTAAACAAAGCTTTTCGACTTAGGGTGAAACTCTATCCATCAATTCGTTGAGACAATCGAATAAAAAAGAGAACTTTTGCTTATTAACAAAAAAGACAATTGAATTATATAGGGGTTTATTTCTTGGGTTTGGGTATTTGCTTTGGACGAAAATTTTCTGCCCCCAAATGGTGCCCCCGCTCCGTGCCCCGCACAGGAAGCCGCCACGTGTCCAAGCCCACTAACCCTTAACAGAGTTAATTCACAACGTTAGTAAACTCCATCAAACGTTAATTCACAACGTTGAAGAGGGTTTTCTGTTTTCATTTTCCTGACCAACGCGCTACTCCACTTAGCCAAACAAATCACGTGATTTTGAGATTGGCTGGCTTCTAATTATTTAAATAAAAAAATAATTAGTTAATTATTAATAAAATTATAATAGGGTTAGCTTAAGCAAGAGCAGAAAAAAGGAAGATAGCAGAATCCAAGAAAAAGGAAGATAGCATAATCGAAGAGAAAAGCGACAGACCACAAGGTAAAATAAAATTTTCTTTATAGAAATTTATGTGAATTTGTTCTTTAAGAATTCAAATCGGTTAAAGAGATGGACTATGAAAAAAGCTTTTTTTATATATTTAGGAAAAAGGAAAATCCTTTCAAATCTTATTAAATTCAAATAATTCTTTATATGCCCCTAATAAGAAATGACCAAATAAATAAACTATAATAAACATAAACAATGACCAAATAATAAACATAACCAATGAAATGACCAAATAAACAAACTAACAAAGGTAAACACACACGCATTGAATAAGGTGGGACTTGAACCTGAGACCTCGCGGTCCAGAAAGCATGTACCTTACCATTGAGCCAAATGCTCAGATGCAAAATTCATATCAATTAGTACAACGAAAATGAGATATAATATGTTTTATAGAATTAATAAGAATGTAAGATATTACTAAATTTATTAATAATATTATAACATTTTTAATAATTTTATACCTTTTGAAGTAAACTTCAATAATAAAAACTAGTAACCTAATTATTAATAAAATTATTACCAAACTTACTAAAGATGTAAGGTTACTTATTTCTTGATATAATAGTATAACGTTCTTGGTAACCTTTATAATTTTCTCGATAACCTTATAATGTGAAAATTGGTAACCAATATTATTAATTATATATAATGTAAGGTCATTGATTTAGTCGATAATAATATACCTTTCTGAATAACCTCTTTAGCTTTTTTAATAAATTTAGATAAGAAAATCGTTGATTAAAGGTTATTTTCTTGGATACTTGAGATTGTTAGGGATTGAACCCTAACTAATAGAACTAAGAAGCTAGCACTCTACCACCCGACCAAGTGCTTGATGGCTTGATTAAAGGTTATTTAAATTACTAAGAATCTAAGATTACTTGATTTGGTTATAGCATCATAACCTTTTTAATAACCTTTAAACCTCTTTGACTGACCATATATAAGTTAGTTACATTCATTGTTGATGAAAAGCTACTAAAATTATAAAGTATATAAGGCACTTATTAAGAACATAAGGGTTCGAAATTATTGAGTTATAAAAAATTTTAGTATAAGGTTACAAAAACCCGTTGATACTTATTAAGAATATAACGGTAAATAACAAATTTTAGTATGAGGTTACAAAAAATCATTTTAAATATGGATTTTCTGCTTTCCTTAAACTTGAAGAAGTGTGGATGAATGCATTAATAATGGATACTATCATATTCATCTTATATATAGATTTCTTCTTCTTTTTTTTTCTTATATTAATCTAAACTTTTTTTTTAACTTTCATGTTTACGAGGTAGTTAACCTCGCTTCGAGCGATTGACTATTTGAATTGATTTGAGACTTATTTTAAGTATTTAATTTGTAATGGTATCCGTTTCTCCTATTACCCCTGATTTCATAATTGTTCACCTAATTTGCTATTGTAATAGTATTCAATTTGTATTCAGAAGAGTAAATTATCAACTTCAAACCTCAATGTTTCTTTTTTTTGTCCTTTTCATAAATAATCCTAATTAATATTTAATAGAACAATAAATAAATTAATATACTTCATTCATTGTTTTTTAATTTTTTGAGAACTTCAACATACAATACTACAAATCCAATATCAATTTTTAAGGTCCTCATCTTATTTGGGATAATAATACTTATTTAAATAAATATTCTACCAAGTGAAGTTGTTAATTCCATCAAACCTTATCACAATTTTTTAAAACCAAAACAAAAATGATAGAATAAATTTACCCTTGAGAATACAAATTGAATATATTTTCAAACTCAAAAAGTATGAATTTTTAAACTACTTTCACATACCTAATGTAAAAAATAATTATTTTTGCACTAAAAATAACAATTAATTCCATAAAATATTATCATAATTTAGAAAATAAAAATAATAAAATTTAAATGTTGATGTGGATAGCTTAAATGAGCAGTTTTTTCCCTAACTTTAATAGTAGGGTATATAAGAGGTATCTTCAACTTGGTTCCTCATATAATAAATCTTTTTGTCTAATATTGAACCAATTTCAAAAATATATATTTTGTATAAATCAAATATATATATATATAGTAATATTGTTTTTCAAACAATCCTTAATATTTCTAACCTCCTTCGGTATTGACCATTGAGTTTGAAAATTGTATGAGAGATCTCAACTTAAAGGACAAAATTATAAGAGTATTGATGATAGTTATGAAATAGAGGTGTTTATGGGTTAGGCCAGTCTGGTTTCAAAATGATACATGCTTAATACCCTCATAAATTTTAAATAAGTTAAATCTAATTGTTTTTAATAACACTTTTCGTTTGAGTTTCAAGGATTTCAATTTTAAGTTAACATAAAAAGAAAAGAATGTTAAAAAAATTTCATGAAACTCTAAGGTTGATTAAAAATTATATATACTACTACATATACACATACAATAAAAGAATAAAATTAAAATTCTAATCGTTTAAGGATTTAACTAACCATCCACCTATATATACATAAACAAAACGCAGTATATTCTCTTATAAATATCATCTTAATTATCCATCACAACTTTTTTAGTGATCTTAAATAAAAAAAATTGGTAACCTTTATTATTGATAAAAAGATACTAATTAGGTTACTAAAATTGTAAGGTTACTGAATTTCTTGATCTATTTGATAACCAAAATTAGTAAGAATGTAAGGTTATTGATTTAGTTGATAATATTATACTATTTTATAATCATTATAGTTTTTTTCAACCTTATATATAAAAAATTTATAACATTCTCCACTGATGATAATTTAATAAAGTTACTAAAATGTAAGATTATTAAATTTATTGATAACATTATAATTGTTTTTATAACCTTTAAATCTTTTTTCAAAACCTTAATTAGAGAATAAAATGGTTCATTGTTGATGAAAAGAAACTAAAATCACTAAGAATGTAATTATTGGTAGAATATATCATAACATTTTTAATAATTCTTATAGATTTTTTAGTAAACTTGAATAATAAAATTTTGAACCTTCATTAACGAAATACTAAAATTATTAAGGATGTATGGTTAACCTTTATAACCCTTTTAGTAAGTTTAGATAAGACAATTGGTAACCAATATTATACTAATAATGTAATGCAAGGTTATATAAATTAGTGGATAATGATAAACATTTTTGGATAACCACTGCAACTGTTTTTAACAACTTTAGATGAGAGAATTAAAATCATCATTACTGAATTTGTTGATAGGGCTATAGCCTTTTGATAATCTCCATGACATTTTTACTAATCTTAAATAAGAAAATTAATAACCCTTATTATTGATGAAAGGCTACTAAATTTCTTGAGAATGTAAAATTACTAAATATTCTTATAATACTATATATATTTCTGATAAATTATCTAACTTATTTGGTAACCATAGATATGAAAATCGAAACCTTCATAACTTTTTTTTATAACTAAAGTAGCATTTTAGTAATTTTTGATAAAAAAAATCGATATTCTTTTTATTGATGAAAATTTAATAAAATTATTAAGAAATCATATAATCAAGATTGTTGATAGCATTTTAATTTTTTGAAACATTTGTACCTTTTTAGTAACCTTAAATAAGAAAATTGGTAGCCAATGTAAGGTTATTAGTTAATAGCATCTCAATTTTTGATGATAACCTCTATAGATCTTTTGGTAAACATAGATTAGAAACGTTGTTATCCTTATTATTGACAAATAAAAGGAAAATTAAAATTTTTAAGGATGTAGGTTACTGAATTTATTATTTATATGAAAACTTTTAATTATTAAATTAAATTGAATATAAAAATGCACATGTCTAGCATATGTTTTTATCTTTTACAATTTTTTTATGTGTTTGGTAGCCTTTTCAAGACCACTGGGTGATATCATCACCTTGGTGATCTGATCACTAAGTGTGTGTTTAGTATGCGTACTGCGGTGATCGTTCAAAAATGTATAGTGATATACTTCTCAGTGATTTGGTCGCATTTGATCGATTTGTTTGGTAAAAAATTGGACAGTGGTCCAAGATTTCTGCTAAGAAGAGTGATCTAATTCCTATACAAAAGGGTGGGAAAGTTTTATCTCCCCCCTTAAAGTGATTTCTAAACTTTATTTTTTAATAGCTTTTTTTATCTTTAAATTTTGATATAATTTTAAGGAAATTATGTTTTATTTTGTTAGATTGTGACATATATATTTATAATTAGCTATAAGTTAATAGCTAGCATCTCAATTTTTTCGTTAACCATTGCAGTTTTTTATCTTTTTTCCTAAATATATAAAAGGCTTTTTTCATTGTTATAATAGACTTATGAATGGTCAATTTTACTCTTGAAATGATATTGTAGGCGAGACTAATATGATTTATTTTAATATGTACATGATTTTTATGTACACCTGAATTTCAAGATTTGCTTAATTTTTGTTTTAAGCTGATTTTAGGAGAAAAGTTTTTTTTTTTCTTTACATCAAATAAAGGAATTTATATTGAAGAATATTAGAAGAAACTCTTTACATACAGCAAAATTATGTTTTCCCTTGGTTAGGTGCAAAGCCACCTTACTAATCGATTAATTATTAAATTCAATTCTTGAAAAATAGGCTATTTCTTATCGGTTTGAATAAATATGGGAAAGGTGACTGGCGTAGCATCTCCAGGAACTTTGTTGTCACAAACGCCAACACAAGTGGCAAGTCACGCACAAAAATATTTCGTTGGATTGAACTCCATGAACAAAGATAGGAAGCAATCTAATTCCAATATTAAATTTAAAATTAAATAAGAAGATTGATATAACCTACTTCATTTAAATGAAAGCTTAAAAAACCTTTTTTTTTTGCTACTAAGCTTACAAAACTTATTAAGCATGTAAGTCTATTGAATTTTTTTTTCATTATAACACCCCTATAGATATTTGATGACAAACTTTGTTGAATTTAAAAAATACTGTTACAGTTGAGAAATATTAGAATGTGAAGAATGTGACTTTGTTTTCATAGACTATATAAGCATTATTTATTATATACTTTTTTTTAAAAGCATTATTTATTATATATGATTTATAAAAATTAATCATTCATCTTATATATATTACAAATTGTAATATTTCATTTATTATATTTATATATTATTTTAATAGTTCTTATATGTTTTATAAATTATTAACAAATAAACAAAAGAATATATCAGATAGAATATCTACTATAAGGATGTGGTAATTGGCTATAATGAAGTTTAAAAGAACTTATAAATAAGGAATGAGACATTTGAAAGATGTGAAACTAGGTGATTCAAACAAAAAGAATATCTTTTTATAATGTAAGCTTAGATAAAGTTTTTTTAAATAATTACATCAATAATTCATGAAATATGTATAAAATTAGTTGAGTAATTATAAGAAATCAAATTAAACTTTACTTTAACGTGTCAAGATTTAGATGTGTATATATATTCAATTTCTCAATCACCAAGAAAGGAAGGACTTACAAATTAGTAATTAGGATCTATTTCTCAAATCATTTATACATCCACTTTTAGACTTCCTCACTTTGCATTAAGTTTTACAATTTTATACAAATTTAATTTACAATTAAGTGTGTGTCTGGTTGAGTTGTAAGATTTGTTTTAGGAAGATTGAAATGATGGAATTACATATTGTGGTGTGAGATTAGAATGGCGATAATTAGAATAAAACCTGTAAATAATCTTGGTGAAAGCATAAATTTTAAATAAGTGGGAAATTTAAGATTTCATATATAAGCTCAATTTTAAATGTTAATATAGCATTATTAATATTTAAATTTTATTGAAAATTATATTAATATTTAAAATTACATATATGATAACGAGTTTTATTGTATTTTTTATGATAATTATTATTAATATGATGCATAAGTTTTCGCTATTCAAAATAGAATAAGATACTTAGTACCTATAAAATTTATGAAGAGATGAAGTATTATGTACATATATATATATATATATATATTAAAAAAATTTTAAAAAAATATTATCATTAGTAAATATAATAACTCGAACAAATAAATACCTGAAAAGTATTTATATACTTATTTTAAAATTTTTAAAATAAACTTATTGGCAACACTTGATTATATAATATCTAAAATACCTAAAAAGTCAAAGAGAAAAGATACAAAAAAAAATGCCAAGTTAATCACAATTGGTGACAAAGATGAACGTTGATAATTTTTTTTTTTTAAAAAAGATTAAATTAGAAAAAAAATTACAATGAGAATTTTGTTTCCATATACTATATTAAACATATTATATATATAGAGAGAGAGAGAGAGAGAGAGAGAGAGAGAGAGAGAGAGAGAGAGNG
>AWWV01013717.1:0-45818 GCA_001974805.1 Corchorus capsularis | reverse complement strand
AGAGAGAGAGAGTAGGGACTTTGCTACACGCCCCTCCATTTTGTCACACACAATTTTCCCTCCTGATGTGTCCATCATACGTCAGGCCACATGTTATTATTTTATTGGTTCCAATACACCATTTATAAATTTTTCTAACCCTTAAAATAAAATTTTAATTTTTAATTTGGGCTAAACTTAGTGAATTAGTTATATATTTTATTTCTAAAACCCTATAACAATATTATTAATTATGGAATTTACCCTTAAAATAAAAATTAAATTTTAATTTGGGGCTAAACTTAGTGAAATTAGTTTTGTATTTTATTTCTAAATCCCTATAATAATAAATTATTAATTTTAAAATTTACCCTTAAAATAAAAATAAAATTTTAATTTGGGACTAAACTTAGTAAAATTAAACCTACTATTAATTTTATAAGCAAAGCTTTCATTGAGTGCCACATGGCATTATGTTTTTTTGACAAGTGTCAATAGTTTATTTTCTAATGTTTTGTTTATTATATTTGTATTCATTTAGTTTGGAAAAATCAAAAGACATTCATCCCCTTTTCCTATATAAAATAAATTAATCAAATAATTATAAATTTGTTATGAATATACATGTATATTGTGGATGTCCATGAATCTAAAATTAAAGCATGGATAAGATTAATAACTTGGTTCATTCATACATATATACCTATGTACTAAGTTCATTCTCTTATATTTATGATGATGTATCTATGTGCCTATAAATACATTACTTTGTTATGGAATAGAATGAATAAGAACAATTTTTACCCCCTTTCATATTTTCTTCTTCTCCATATTCTATTGTCTTTCTATTCTCTTGTCTTTTCCATACTTCAATTTTCTATTCTCTTCGTTTATTTTGTTATCATTTCACAACAAAATTTCATTTCTTAACTGAAAATTTCTTAAAAGAATTTATAAAATAAAACAGCCGCTCGCGAAGCGCGGCCGGGAAATTCTAGTTAAGGCTAAACTTAATAAAAAAGAATAAAAATATAAAAAGAAAGAGAGAAGACACGTGGCTTAACGTGTGATTGACACATCAGGAGGAGCATTATGTGTGACAAAATGGAGGAGCAACAAGAATTATCCATATAGTAAGATAAGATATAGAACATCATTATATCCCCTGTTTAAAAGCTCAAAAAAACTTCATAAAATTCTTCTTAATTGAGTATTTTTATTCTTCTTTTTACGAGAAAATTGAGTATTTTATTCAGTTACATTATGTCACATAAAAAAGACATTTTATTTTATTTTTCAAATCTCCAATGGTGTATGATGATGTCTGTCTGTAATTAACCCGATGATTCCACTTACTTTCTCTGTATACCATTTTTCCAAAAGATGACGCAAGAATCTATTGTTTAGTCTAATGTTGACTTGGAAATTAGTATATTTACAGAATTGACTTGAACTTAAAGACCATATCCATAATCAAATCCAAGATTGTCTCCCAATTTCATTACCAACATCCCAAAAATGAGCAGAAAATCCTCGTCAGTTGAGATTCTGCTGTTGTTGCTAGGACTTTGCCAGAGCATATCAATTGCAAATGGCTTCAAACAAAGTGCTGAAGATGATAACATCCGATGCATAGAGAAGGAAAGACATGCTCTCCTTCTGTTGAGACAGAGCCTTGTCGATGATTCTGGTCGACTGTCATCCTGGGGAAGCAAAGATTGTTGTCTCTGGAAAGGTGTTGAATGCAGCAACAGAACAAACCATGTCATCATGCTTGATCTTGGTAACCATCTGAGTTATGATGATGGCTTTGATGCGTATGACAGTAATCAGTTGAGAGGTAAAATTAATCCTTCACTGTTTCAACTGCAAGATTTAAGATATTTAGATCTCAGTGGCAATCATTTTGGAGGAGGTTCATTCCCGAACATAAATGACTCTGAATTAAGTTCTGCAATACTGTATCAGTTTGGGAATCTTTCAAAATTGCAGTTCCTTGATCTTAGCAGAAATGGTTATATAATTTCCGATCTTTATTGGGTTCAAAATCTTTCTTCTTTAAGATTTTTGAACCTTAGTTTGAACAACCTTAATGACGCCAAGGATTGGCCACAACTACTCAAGCTTCCTTATTTGGAAGACTTGAAGTTGACCTCCTGTAGTCTGCCTAAGATTGTTTCCCCAGTACTTTCCCTTACAAATTCTACTTCTTCATCACGAATTTCCATTGATCTGTCTTTCAACAATCTTACTTCTTCCATGTACCCTTTGTTTTTCAATATCACCAGTAAGATTGTTGATCTTAACATTGGATATAACCTGTTGGAAGGGTCGATTCCAGACTTTTTCAGGAATATGGTTTCTCTTGAGCATCTTGATCTCTCCCACAATAAACTTGGAGACGAAATCCCAGAATTCCTTGGGAACATATGTACTCTGAAAACACTAGACCTTTCTATAAACTACTTCAGTAGATATGTTCCTGGTTTGTCTGGATGCATACAGAATTCATTAGAGATTCTGACACTTTTTATGAATCCCTTTCATGATTCATCAATATTGTCTCATGTTACAAGGTTTTCTTCATTAAGAGAACTTGATCTCATGTATAATAATTTGAATGGATCTTTTCCATCAAGTTTTATACAACCTTCCAAGCTTACTTCATTGAATCTGGCTGGCAACCAACTTACAGGATCTTTACCTGATCTCTCCAACCTTTCATCTCTGGAATATTTAGATATTAGTTATAATCAATTCAATGGAACAGTGACTCAAAGTTTGGGATCTTTGTCTGAACTCAAGCAACTCTATGCTTCTTGGAATTCATTGGAAGGTGTGATATCTGAAGTTCATTTTGTAAATCTCTCCAAATTGCGGACACTAGACCTATCCTATAATCTTCTATCGTTTAATGTCAGTAAGAAATGGGTTCCTCCTTTTCAGTTGAATTACATTTCTCTGTCATTTTGCAATCTGGGGCCTCACTTCCCCAAATGGCTTCAAACTCAAAAGGAATTTCTGGATCTTGATATTTCTGGTGCTGGAATTTCAGGTAGTATACCTGATTGGTTTTGGAACCTACCTCCATACTTATCTTCCTTGAATCTCTCCTATAATCACTTGAATGGCATGCTACCAGACTTATCACTCAGAATCAAAGCATTTACCGGAATTGATTTGAGTTCTAACATGTTTGAGGGTCCACTGCCAATCTTTTCTTATAATGTGACATCACTAATTCTTTCAAAAAACAGATTTTCAGGATCAGTTTCCCCATTATGTAACATTACAGCTGGTGTTTTGAGCATTCTTGATCTTTCTGATAACCTCTTGTCTGGAGAGCTCCCTGATTGCTTTTTTCACTGGAAAGACCTCATAGTTTTGAACTTAGCTAATAACAACTTCTCAGGAGGCATTCCAGAAACTGTGGGATCACTTTTGTCACTTGAAACTTTCAATTTGCGCAATAATAGCTTCTCTGGAGATTTGCCTCCTTCTTTGAAGAACTGCAGTCAATTGAAATTTTTGGACCTAAGCGAGAATACATTTTCTGGAAGAGTACCAGCCTGGATAGGAGAAAGCTTGTCATCTTTGATTTTCTTGAGCCTACAGGCTAATGAGTTCAATGGAAGGATACCGACCAAGTTGTGCCTATTAGCAAATCTACGGATTCTGGACCTCTCTCAAAACAGTCTCTCTGGCAAAATACCACTGTGCCTTCATAATTTGACTGCCATGATTCAGAATGGAGAGTATGGTATCATCGAATATTTTTATTTGGCTTCAATGCAAAATAATTCTTTTCGTGTAGGCACCTATATTGAAAGGGCTTGGGTTGAGTGGAAAGGAAACAAGTACCAGTATGAAAAAAGTCTTGGACTCTAGAATCATTGATCTTGCAGGCAACAAATTAGTAGGAGAAATTCCTGATGTGATTACAAGACTTTCTGAATTGGTTGTATTGAACTTATCAGGGAACAGCTTGATGGGGTTTATCCCAGAAAACATTGGTCAGTTGAAACAGTTACAATCTCTTGATTTGTCAAACAATCAATTGTCGGGGCAAATTCCTGACAGCATGTCTGATCTAAATTTTCTGAGTTACTTGAACCTGTCATATAATAATTTGTCTGGAAAAATTCCAATGGGTACACAAATTCAGACGATTGGTGCTTCAGCCTTTGTCGGTAATCAAGCCCTCTGTGGGCCTCCAATTGAGCGGCAGTGTCCCAAAATGCTTCATGATCAACAACCTGATGGTCACAACAATAAAGAAGATATAGATGAATTCAGTAAATGGTTATATGCTGGAATGGGGGTCGGATTCCTTATGGCGTTTTGGGCGGTTTGTGGCACTTTACTGCTAAAGCCTTCTTGGAGGCATGCATATTTTCAGCTTCTGGATAAATGGAAAGACTCACTCTATGTGACATTCATAATGTGGGGGGCAAGATTAGAGAAGTTTAAGAGTTTGAAGATACAAAGTTCTCGGAAAGGTCAGTAAACATGACTTGTTTAACATGTTCTGTGATGTATATTTTTCATTTGTTTTTTGAAGAATGTATCATAGTGCAGATGGTCTAGCAAATATCGGGTGGAGACAGTTATAAGTTTTGCAATTGATACTGAGCTTTTTTTTTTTCTTTGGCATCAAGAAAGGGTGATACTGAGCTTGTTTAAGCCTCTATTTTTTTGCAGTATGTTTTGCTTGGTCAATATGTGGATTAACTATTTATCTTGTCTGAACTTTTGTGTCCTGTTATGATACTTTGATATTTTTTTAATTTTGTAACATTTTCAAGCAAGTTTTTTTTTTCCTTGTTGATGAATTGTTGATTTAATCTATACTACTATATATAAAAGCACGAATGAGGGGAATCTTTATATTTTTGAATTGTACTGATTTTTTTCAAATATATTTCTAAATTGTTATTATTAAAAAATATTTTAATTATTTCATTATTAAAATAATGGAAATTTAGATTATCCTCATTATAATTAGGATCCAACGTAGCCAATAGAAATGCAACATATCATTTTTAACATCTGAATTTTCGTCCAAAACATTCTCCAAGTCGGTTTAGGAGAAGATCAATTTTGTTCAGAAATTTCAAGGAAAAAATCGTCCACCGGAAAGACAGAATTAGGTCTTGACATTAAGGTTGTAGATCTTGGAATCTTTTTTCGAGCAGTACCTCATTTGTTATGATTTGACAATGCTTCATCAGGGTTGAATCATTACTGTATCATAATTACTGAATCATTATTGTATCATAATTATTGATTGGACTTTGACTCCTTCTTTGGGCTTCCATAATTACTGAATGGGCCTACTGAACTTGGACTCCTTTGGGCTTCCATAATTACTGAATGGGCCTACTGACCGAAGTGAGACATGTTGAGCATCTCATCATGTATATAAGACACACAGTCATTTCAAAAATAACCAATGTGAGATATTACAACTCTAACACGCCCTCCACGTGTAGCCTGGTCAAACACCTGAAATAGAATGGGCCTACACGTGGATACAACCGGGTCCGGGACAACAGGATAGACTTGAGCTCTGATACCATTTTAAGCAGCCAACCTAAAACCAATTGGCAATAGATGGAGAGGCTAATGATGTATATAAGATACTTAGTCATGTAAAACATAACCAATGTGGGATATTACCACTGTAACAAGACAAAATCAATAGTTTCTCCAAATTGATCCAAAATGGCTCCAAATCTTCATCTTCCTAAAACATAGCTCCAAATGAGTCTAAAATAGCAAATATGAAAATATATGGGTAAAACGACATATATGACTACCAAAATAAGGCAAAATCGCATAGAAAATATAGAACAAATTATGTCTTATCAATGTTTCATTTTCTTATCAATTTAGAAAATTGGAAGGGATTGAGTGTTGATGTTTGGCAGGATAATTGGGTACCTACACCTTCTGATTATAAACTGAAACCGGGTTCTGGAACTATTTGTCAACCAACCAGTGTAAGTGCCCTGATGGATTGCCATGGACAATGGGATTTGGATTTGCTGAATGAGCTATTCTTTGCAGATCATGTTGCTAGGATTCAAAGTATTTTACACTTTACATGTCATCGTAATAGATCAATTTGGATTGGTGGTTCTAATGGCCAATACACGGTGAAGGATGGATATCATGTGGCTCGGAAAGTGCTTGGGAAGGAGGAGAGTAGCAAAGAACTACGGTCATCAATATGGAAATTAATTTGGGGTGTGACAAGCTCTAGACCATCCGCAAGCGCACGGAATCGTCGTAGTGCAACCCAAGTGTCGTATCCACAAAGACAACAACTTAATTATAATTACTTGTGTTAATACTAGTCATTGCAAACAAGAAAATAAAATCAAAAGAATTGGGTTGAGGTTGATTAAACACTAAATTAAACTAATCCTACCTAAGTGAAATTACTTGATCTAATGTAATTAACACTAGGAATTGGAAATTCACCTAACCTAAGGGAGAAACAAATTGGTAATCCATGAATTGAGTCAATGGGGTTTCAATGGGATTGCACCAGCCTAACTATGCACTCTGTTGAGCTACACAATCGTGTCTAACCAAAAGCTTAACTATCTGTCGATATCTTAAACTATTGGAAGACCTATTAAGCACAAGCAACTATTACCCATCCAATTAATCATTGATTATGTCTAAGCAACAATCAAATGGTTTATTTCTCTAATGGTCTATGGCAAAGCTTCATCCGTCGATACCTCACAATACCAACCAATATAAACACCAAGATGGCCAAACAAGGCATTTAATAGACAATAACTAGAGAAATAAATAAAACCCATAAAAATTAGTTCATCAAAAACTCAATCCAAACATCCAAATGTTTTCCCCCAAACTTGGTTTCAATCCAATCCCTAGCTTGGGTTTTAGCTAGACATAAATGTTATAAAAATAAAAGAACAAAAACTAAAATAATAAATATAAAGAGAGAGGAAGGAAGAAACTCTAATTCTTGAAGTTGAATCTTGAAGAGTGACGAAGACCCAAGTTGTTTCTCCCTCTACAAGCTCTTCTTCAAGCTCCATCCATGCTCTAGATCTCCTTTCTCTCTCTAAAACTATTTACAAAGGTTATTTTCTCTACAAAAATAAAAAGATGTTGGAAAATGGATCATCCTCCGTTTCTCTCTCTTCCAAACAATATATACTAACCAACAAAAGCCTAGAAACAAACAAACAAATATCTTCTTTCTATGTGGCTGACACGTCACATGCTACTTGATAAGGTTAGTGAAATAGACAGCTTGGATTTAAAGTTGTTGAAACTTGAAACGGTTGGGTTCCAATTTTTGAAACCTTGGGGTTTCTTTATCCTCCAACATGAAATTTTGTGCTAGCCTCTCTCTACAAATCCATCTTCAAATCCCTCTTATCTTCATTGCTTCCCTTTTTGTCATTTCCTCTTCCTTTTGGTCCTATGACACAATAAATTCAAAGTATGAGGGAATCAAGCGATAATCACTCAAAATTCGACTAATTCAATCAATTTTTGCTTATAAATTTAGGCAATTTAAGCATATAAAATATGCTTATCAGGGTGCTTTTGTATTGCCGAATGTTAGATTCTTTATGTGGCATTTGGTATGGAGTATTTTGCCCGAAGTCACTATTGTTTTAGCGGGTGTGGAGATAGATGATCTCTGTGATGATTGTGGTGAGATGGAGACTTCTCTATATCATGTTTTCTTTAAGTGTTCCTTCAGCTGACGTGTTTGGCGTTTAGCATGGAGTATTCTGTTTTTCTAAAAGAATTAAATAAAAGAAAATTCTAAACAACGAGAAAAATTGACCAAAATTTTATCCCAAATGACGTGTCATTGCTAGTTATCCCATGTTTTTTTAGCAAAATCCCACTTAAATAGTGATGGGACCAATCTACTGGACCAATCGTGTAAGAACACGTCATGGAGAACCAAATTTCACGTCAATTTGTTGGTATTTTATGTGCTCATTCTTTGAAGGTGCTTTCAATTCAGAACTTTAAAAGGGTTCCAGACAGATACATATTAAAGAGATGGACTAAAGATGGGAAAGTTGGAATGGTAAGTTGTTCTTATGCTTCTACTAGATCAAATGATCCCAAAGTAGATGTAGGCAGCCGCTACAAAGCTTTGCTTCGGTGGTATTCTCATTTAGCAGCAAGAGCTGCTATGAGTGAGCAATCATTTGAAATGGCCATGAATGATGGAGAAAAGACATTGACTAAAATTAAGGAAGCTTTGAAAAGGTTGTCAATTAAAGACTCTCTAAACTCAGGTGGTGGTAAAGAGGCTTCTCAAGTTGCTACAGATGGGCAAAATCAGACATGTGGTAAGAAAGTAAAAGGAATCAAATTAAAACCTAAGGTGAAAAGAGCTGGTGAATCATCTCGTCGATTGAAAAATGCTTTGGAAAGAGCTACCAGTACTAGAAGGAAGAGGAAAAATGCTTTGGAAAAAGCTATGCCTAACAGGGAAAAAAAAACACGTTGAAAAGGTAAATGATAAAAGTTTCAATGTTTCAATATATTATTTACAATCTTTAAGTTTATTTAGTGGTTATGTATGTTATAACATATTTATCACATAAATTAAATTAGGTAGGAACAAGCCAACTTGCCCAGGATCACAATACTATTGTAGAATTGAGTGATCAAAGTACTCCACCATGTCACTTTGTCCAGGTAATTTAAATATACTCATAACTTGAAATTTTATATTTGATTGTATAAATTTACTTATAATATGTTTGAAAATTTGTAGCAAACTCATGATGATATGCATCTATCCAATTCAGATATTTTGTATTCTTATGGTCCAGTTACCATATCTCCACTCACAATGGTAATTTCTACTAATTTATTTATAAAAATTCATATATTGACTTGCCAATTTTTCTTAATTTTCTTGTTCTCTTGAATTCATGTATCTAGCAACAATGGGACCCAAATTGCAACATGACTCTGATGAAACAGCCTACTTTCTCAAGCATGGTTGATTTATTACAGGTATAATTCTCATTTTTTTTATATCCTTTCTTATTTATTATCATGACATATTATATTTATTTACTAAAGAATATATATTTTAATTTATATGTGTATACACAGGCTCAAATATCTCAAACTCAATCTTCAAAGAGAGACAATCTTAAAGAAGATTGAATGAAGCATTGAAAAATCTATCTAGGCTCATGGTGCTGCAAGTCAAGTTTATTTTGTTTTTCATACTTATGCTCATGTAATGAGCCTTATAGCGTTTTTTTAAGAGTTACAATACTAAAACTGTGAGGAAACTTTGACAAGTTTTTTACTATTCTTTTGGAATCAAACATGGCTTCTTGAAAAACTATATATGTTTGTTGATTTTTTTAATATATTTTTGACTCAGAATCATAGTAGAGAGAATTTTATTTTTTCATGTTATGGTCGTCAATACTCAAAACCCGTACATCATTTGCTCTTTTTTATACATGACATTTCTTCCTCTCAAATATGGTTCAACCAGTCACTCTAAAAACTACCAAAATTGGTAAAACCAATCTAATCTGGTAGTTGAATCCAATTGACGTCTGCCTTCCCTATTCTTGCTGCTTGCTACAAACAAAATAACAATTTTCATTTTATCAGGAAGTTCTACCTCCATATTACTTTATGTTACTTTCAAATTTTCAATCAATTTTGATGAAAAGAAAGGGATAGAGAGAGATTTATCTTAAAAACCTGCTTTGAAGTTAAGAGAAATTAGAAATGTACAGCACCATATAAACAGAAGGAAATTGTTTCCATGATCCATGTTTGAAATATATACATATATACAGAATACAGTGAGATTTCATTATAAATTACTCCGGAAGTATATGAAGATGGGTTGACCGATCCTGAAGATCGGTAGCATTGCTGATGGTATTGTCCAAAGACATTCACCACAAATAAAACCCGAAGCAACTGCCCCTGCATAATCCTCTGCATCCTTCTGGTTCCCATTTAAACAATATTACTGTTCCAACAAACATGTCCATAAAATCCTTCTAAACCAGCTTCTAGCAAGTGATTTCTGTCTATAGACTTGACATGAGAAGCCATTTACATTGTCCAAGCCTATCATTAAAGCATCAAAAATGGAAGTTACGATGAATTTATTACACACCTAAAAGTGAAAAGTGGAAACATAGCAAATAAGTAAACTAGTAAAGTTCAGAGCCTAGTCAGTTAAAACAAATTAGTGAAGGCATCAAACATTTTGCCAACAAGAAAATTCATTAAACATAGTATAATTAGTGGAAACTAAGCAAGAAATTATGTCAAGAATGGGGAGACGAGAAGCAAAAAGACTGCTGAAACATAAAGCATTGTTTATGGTTGTGACTGGTGCAAATGATTTCTTAAATGGACAGCAATTGGGTTTATGGCAGAATAATGTATCATCTCAAGAAGCATACTTAAACATTCTAACTTCAGAATTCAAGTCCCAACTTACTGTACAAAAATTGAAACCTCAATTCAAGTTAATTAACTATCCTGATTGAAATATTAGTACAAAAATGTTATAATATAATATGGTATGTTTTCCAAACGGAGGATCATTAAATTGACATTGGATCCAAGTGACGCTAGTGTGTATATATATATATGTTTGAGACATTGGAATTTGGATGATATATATAGTTCTTCTATAATTAAAGAAGAAGCTCTGGCAAAATTAAAGATAGAGGTGACAATTGGATGTTAACTTTCTTCTTTGTAGGGGTGATCATTTCCTGCACATGGAAAAACATGGTTTTGTTGGCCATTAATGGGCCCTTAATTATTTGGGATTTCTCTTTCGATAGTAGATTAGGCGTTCAAGGATAAGATAACTAATACTATACCTTCAAGTGCAAGTTACATTCGGTACTAATAATTATGGGTTAATTTGCACGTAGACCAAACTGATCATCGGGGACAACATAACATAGCTAACACAATGTTATGTTAAGCAAACCTAAAACCGATTGACAACAAATATATAGGTCTCAACTTGATTAATATAAAAAATTATAATATATTTTTTTTTGAAAGGCAAAGATTTATTAATCAAGGGAGAAAGGGGATAAAGGGAGTCTCATTAAAACCTTCTAAAGGTAAAATCCAATGGGAAAAAACCTCTAGAAGGAAAAAATTATAATATATATGTCCCTATAACATAACTCATATACATAACATCATATCATACAAGAGATAAAAGAGATTATAGGTTTGAGAATATCCTATCATCATATATTAATGACTCAAATTATAATTAAGATGAAAAAAATTTGCTCTTATATTTAATTGCCGACGGAGTGATATATATAATGAAACATTAATAAAGATATATATAAATAATAAAACATAAACAAAATGACTTAGATGTCTATCAAAGAGAGAATTGGAACCAAGCCATGCCATATGATATGAATCATGCCTTAAAAGAAAACATAACATGTGTTCACTATTGCTAGCAAATTAGTTTAATTAATATATATAATGGATAATTATCAATTTAGTAATGTAATGCATATGTAGTTATGTGGCGAGGTATATTCATATCCATGTGCATAGCCGTCATAACAATGGTTTGTTTAGTAAAAATAAAGGGGGGCAATTAGAAGGCATGACATGAGTCAGCTTTGGATAATATCATAATATATAGGCTAACGGCAACAAACATGCTACAATGTATATCCCCTACCTAATTTATTAATTTGAAGTTGCAAAACCCTACATTATAATTGCCGAATTTGTATACTTGTTCAGTATATATTCGCAGATTGTCCGAATTTGAATCCTGATTACTAAAACTAAGAGTCTAGTATTTTATCGATAAACAACTTGTAACTGTTGAAAGTTTACTAGAACATAATGTTGGAAAAGAGATATTTAATCATAATATGTTACTTGAAGTGAAGTTATAGGCATGGCTCGGTGAGAAAATGTGTTGGAAAAGAGATTAATCATAATATCTTACTTGAAGTGAAGTTATAGGCATGGCTCGGTGAGAAAATATGGTAGCTATAGTAATTAAGTAGTACTGTACTTTCTCCTCTAACATGTTCGGATACAAGGGCAAAGAAAGAAAAGAAAAGATTCGATAAACTCAAAGGTGAGATTTTAAGAATGTTGTCTAGGATCGGGCGGCGGCGGTGGTGATAATAGATGCATGCATCTTTGTCCCTAAGATTTGTCTAGGTCAAGTTTCAATCGTACTTTAGTATGATCAGAACATGTTCGAACATGATCTTTAGAAACTTCCTTAATTAACAAGACAAGTCATGATTAAATTTGATGGGGGAGGGAAATATATATAGTTTGGTTCATGAATGTCAGAGGAGAAGGAAAATCTACCTTATCCCAACATCAAAATCTAAATGTCTACTTTTGTTTACACATATATTGACAAGCAACAATCTTGAGGTCACATAAAATAGGTTTCCTGTCTGGAAACATGGGCTAACCACCATGAAACAAGCAACTTTTGGGAGATGCTACAAATTAAAACTATTAAGTTTTTATTTTAAAAACGTGGAAATGCCAATGTTGATTGAGCTGGAAATGAGGGGATTAAGGACCCCCTAATATTCACATTATCCTATGCATTGAATTTGGAAAAGTGGGGAATAAGAGGAATAATCCAGGGTGTTTTGATGAGATAATTAGGAAGATGGTGATGAAAGGTGGTTTAGAAGAGAAAAATGGAGTTCTTTTGGGGTTTTTGGGTGTTGGGTGGTGGTGGTGGTGGCATATTGGTGCAATATTTGTGAAGAAAAAATAAAAATTTTAATCATGTGGTTGCATGTGGATTGAGTTGGGAGAACATGCTCAAAGCAACAAGCAACATCCCTCTATAGCCCTAACTCTATACACTTGGCTAATTCCTATTCATTTATCCCCATTCCTTTGGAAACCTTCCATGAAATTGTCCCTACCCTTTTTGGCTGTCATTAAATTATTATATTTTGAATTTAGGGAAATTATCCTTTATTGCCCACCAACCCTTTATTACAAAACCCATATATAAGCTCTCTCAACCCTTCCTGTTTTGTATACTTCAAAGGTCTCCTTGTTCTGTCTTTGGCAATTACCAACAAAGTTTCATCAGAAAAACTTAATTAGTCATAATCAGTGTTTGTTTTGAAGGAAAAAAAAAGTATGGGTATTTCTCAACTTATCCAAGAAAAGGAGGAAATCATGTCAAGTTCACTATGGAGCAAACTTGTGGAAGCCCAAGCTGCCAAGAAGAAAAGGTTGATGAAAGTGAGTTGCAGAAGGAAAGTGAGGAATTCTTGGAGTTGCAGAAGAAGGCCCAGAAGTATTATGATGAAGAGGAGGCCAAGGCAGGCAGCAGATGAAGAAGGTTCTAGAAGGCCCATGATGAACCCAATTGAGAAGAAGATAAAAACCCTCAAGAAGTTGATTCCAAACAATGATGATGAGCTTGAGCCCATGGGGTTGGATGGACTTTTCAGGGAGACAGCTGATTATATTTTGTCTTTGCAAATGAGGGTCAAAGTTATGCAGATTATGGTGAAAGTTTTGACAGGCTCAGAGTCAGATGACGAGTGAATGAATAGATTTATTGTTATTCATTTGTAAAGGCTAAAAATATCATTCATATTCTTTTTTTCTTTTTTGGTTTTTCATGTTGTTTATTTTTTTTATCATTAGCCATATGAGGAAGGAGTTTGTTTTATAAGTCCTGTCCTGTGGTATATATATGGCTTTCTTCATGTTGTTAAGATTTAACCGTAATATAGCATTTGGTCGTCTATTTGTGTGAAAAAATGACCTTTTGAAACTGAAAATTTGATCTCTAAATTAACAAAAAATTGACCAACTCCTTATTAACCCATATTATAGTGTCATGTCCCTTAACTTTGCATGTTGGGGGCAGATTCAAACTTTTGCTTTAAGCTTATATGAACAAAGGCAAAACAAGAAAAATAGAGTCAAGAGGGGTGAGAGTGGTGCTACCAATTGATGTAGATTGTGATGGGTTTTGGGATTTTTTTTTTCTCCAAGTTTTATCATAGGAGAAAACAAGAAGAAACTTTAGTAGATTTAGTGAAAGAATAATAACCCATCCCTAGGATAGAATTTTCCATGACTTTTTGGTACTATTTTTCTACCCATTTTGATATTAGAAGGAGAAATTTTTTTAAAAAAAAAAAAAGGAAAGAAAGAAAAAGATACTATTAGAACTTAGAAGTAGAAAGAAAAAAAAAAAAAAAAAAAAAAAAAAAAAAAAAAAAAAAAAAAAAGAACGAAAATGAAAAATGAGAATTGAGAAATGAGAAAGAAGCAAGTAACTTGGGCCAAACAAACTAGTGAACCTGGGCTGGGGCCTGGCCGTGTAACAAAAATTATTTAACCCATCAACTCAAATTTTAATTTTTTTTTGGCCAGAACCCATCAACTCAATTTGCTTCTCTTTTTTTCCCCTTCCGCTGCTAGGGATTACGTCTAAACCCCAGATTTCTTTGTTTCTCCTTTTGCTGCTGCAATGTTCATAAGCTGATTGCTGGTGGGTCTTCTTCTTTTACTTGATTTTGTAATTGTTTCCCCTTCGGTTTCTATTATCCTTTGACTTTTAAGAACTGGGTAATCCAAATTTATCTTTTTTGATCTTCTACGACTTGGGTTTATCAATTTCGGTGTTTTGGATGTACCTTGTACTTCTGGTTTGGTCTCTGTGATTTGATGAATTTAGCTATGGCATATGTCTGGATATTTTGTTGAAATATGTTGGTGAATAAGAATTTACTTTTTTCTATTGTGTAATTATTGGGATTGTAATGCTTTATTTGACTTTTAGCTCCTTCTATTTTGCATCTCGTTGCTGTTTTCCTTTTGTTACAAGTTCAATTATTTCTTATTTCTATGTTTTTGGTAACCTTGAAGATCTACGGTCTGTGTAAATATTAGTTTATCCTTGATTCAAGTTAGGATGTTTTTTGTTTTCATTATATCTGTATTTGATGCTTGCGTTCTCGGCATGATTGATCTAGATTTACAGTTACTGCTTTCTTTGTGGCACCTTTGGCGTCATACTGGGGAGATAGGAATAATATTTTCTCTTGTGGTGGTATTAGTCAGTTTGAATGGATGCAATGGCTGAAGAACAAATAGATTTCGGAGATGAGGAATATGGAGGTCCACAAAAGACACAGTATCAGGGAAGTGGAGCTATACCTGCTCTTGCAGATGAAGAGATGATGGGTGAGGATGACGAATATGATGATCTCTACAATGATGTTAATGTTGGAGATGGTTTTCTTCAGTTGCAACGATCTGAGGCACCACCGCAACCAGGTGGCATGGGCAGTACTGGACTTCATGCCCAGAGAAATGAGGCCCCAGAACGGGCAAGTGAAGTTGGGGGTTCACAAGGACTAAACATTCCAGGAGTTTCAGTTCAAGGGAAGTACCCCAATGTTGGTGCTCGTCAGGAGGGGCATCCAGCTGTTAACCGACCAGAAATGGGATCTGGGACTTATCCATCTGGATCTACTCTTTCTCAGAAGGGCAGTGTCATGGAGGCGACCCATGATCCTCAAGTAAAAAATATGGGTTTTCAAGGAGTGTCCTCATCTTCCCACAAGGTTGGGATTGACCCATCTGGTGTGCCTCAGAAGATTGTCAACAACCCTGCTCAATCTCTAAATTCAGGTACTGGTGGTCCTCAAGGTGCTCCACTGGTTCCACCTAATCAAATGGGTATGAATGTCAATAATCCTATGATGAATGAAAATCAGGTTCGTCAACCTATAGAGAATGGTCCAACCATGCTTTTTGTTGGAGAATTACACTGGTGGACGACTGATGCAGAGCTTGAGGGTGTTTTATCTCAATATGGAAGGGTGAAGGAGATTAAGTTCTTTGATGAGAGAGCTAGTGGTAAATCCAAAGGGTATTGTCAAGTTGAGTTTTTTGATGCATCTTCTGCAGCAGCTTGCAAAGAGGGAATGAATGGGTATATGTTCAATGGGCGAGCTTGTGTTGTGGCTTTTGCTTCACCACAAACACTGAAGCAGATGGGAGCTTCTTATATGGAAAAAAACCAGGGTCAGCCTCAGGCACAGAATCAAGGAAGGAGGCCAAATGAGGGTTTAGGGAGAGGTGGTAATATGAATTACCAAAGTGGAGAGACCGGAAGGAACTTTGGTAGGGGTGGCTGGGGACGCGGTGGTCAAGGAGTAGTCAACCAAGGTAGGGGTGGAGGAGCAATGAGGGGAAGGGGAGGTGTAGGCATGAAAAACATGGCTGGGAACTCTGCTGGTGTTGGAAATGGTGCAGGGGCATTTGGACAAGGGCCAGCAGGGCCTGCTTTTGGTGGTCCTGCTGGTGGCATGATGCATCCTCAGGGCATGATGGGAGCTGGTTTTGATCCAACATTTATGGGTCGTGGAGGCGGTTATGGAGGTTTTCCAGGACCTGGTTTTCCAGGCATGCTTCCTTCATTTCCAGCCGTTAATGCAATGGGACTTGCAGGCGTAGCTCCTCACGTCAATCCTGCTTTCTTTGGGCGTGGAATGGCACCTAACGGCATGGGAATGATGGGCTCAGGTGGAATGGATGGACCTCATGCAGGAATGTGGACTGACCCAAACATGGGTGGGTGGGGAGGAGATGAACATGGTCACAGGACTAGAGAGTCTAGTTATGGTGGGGAAGATGGTGCTTCAGAGTATGGGTATGGAGATGCTAATCATGAAAAAGGAAGGTCAATTGGTGCCTCTCGGGAAAAAGAGCGGGTTTCTGAGCGTGAGTTGTCAGGCAGCTCTGATAGGAGGCATCGTGATGAGAAGGAGCGGGACTGGTCAGGCAACTCTGATAGGAGGCATCGTGATGAGGAGCGGGACTGGGATAGATCTGAGAGGGAACATAGGGACCACCGCTATAGGGAAGAAAAAGACAGCTACAGAGAGCATAGACATCGAGAACGTGACTTGGATTATGATGATGACCGGCATAGGGGACAATCTTCTTCAAGATCACGGAGCAGGTCCCATGCAGTGCCTGAAGAAGAGCGTCGGTCTCGATCAAGGGATGTGGACTATGGGAAGAAGAGACGACTACCGTCAGAATGACAAAATTTTCTATGAATCCATCTTTCTGTTTCTTATGGGACCTTTGATTAAGTTACTATCCCAGTTTCTCTCCCCTTGGTTGCTATACTCATTTCAGCATTTGCTATGAAGATTGTTGTTCCAGATGCAGAGTGTGGCTTCTTAAGGGAAGATGTAAGTGCTACTTGTGTGGTGGTGGGGAAAAATACATTCCCCTTTCCTTTCTTATTGCATTCAAAGAACTAATATTAGATGCAACACTTATTCTTCTGTTGGGAAACATAGTATCACATTCAATGTGGATAATCTTTGCAGGGCTTGAATCCCTACATCCCACAACTGATTATCCACATTGGGTTTACAATTATCTGCGAAACCCTACTTTAAGGCAATGCTTTTGTGGCTTGTGATTGTGATACTTTAAAAAAATCTTCTTGTCTATGATATTATTGGATTTAAAGTTAGAAATTGTGTTGTCATATGATTGTTATCTTGGTTTATATGAAATATTTCTAGCTTGAGATTCTTATTCTTTTGTGGGATTAGAATTGAGGAGCTTTGGTTAGGCCGTTGAGTTCCCTTGGCTCAAATGTTTAGATGTTGCTAGATGATGTGTATGGTGGTGTGAAAATTTGTTTGATCTCCTTTCTCATTTTTATCTTGTCACTTCAATTTTTTATCATGATGTTCTCTGTTTACTTTTTTTCATTGATTGTTTTCTTATTTTTCTTTTTTTATGTGCATACCACTTGCTTTTGAATTGGAGGTCATTTTTTTCATGAATAATGTATGTTGCTGATTATCTGGTGATATGCGTTGTAATATTGTATGCTTTTCTACTACCCTCTTTCCATTATTCGTTAGGTTGTCTGTGTTAAGAGTGTACTTTAGTGCTTCTTTCCCATAACGTATCATTTAGTTGACCTTTCCTCCACAAATTTTTTTATTTCTTTAAGTTGCGATAATATGCTTGTATGCTATCTTAGCCAAATAAGCTTCAGCCTAGGATTCAAATGTGTGTTTTTGTTTTATAAACAATGGTCATGTGCTAGTTATGAGGAGCAGACAGTTTTCAGCTTACTCTATGTCTATGACTTGACATTCACACTTCTAGATTCTCTTTCTTAGGTTTAAACATATAGCGAGTCTGTCTGTGGTAAAGGTCGCAACCTAGCATCATCAATGTTTATGAATGTTCAGCTGAAAAGGCATCGTGTTAAAGCACAAACACAGTGGTTTTAATATCCATTTTTCTCCCTGATGGTGCTAACCTTTTATTTCTCCTTCTTTTTGCTTTTTAATTGTCTATTTTTCTTTAGTGAAATACTGTTCCGAAGTTTTTAATCCTGACAATTGAAAGCTTGAGAAAATCCGCTAATTAAAGCCAGTTTTATCTACCCAGAATGCTTAATTTCCAGTTTTAATTCTCAATTTTTAATAGAGGTTCTGCGTAGTTGGTATCAGTGTGAGCTTGAGTATGCGTATGTGCTCATCTTCCAGCACAATTGGTTGTTTGACAGTGAGTCAGAGACAAGTGTCATTCCTATTGGACTCCTAGTAGCATTTGGCTTTGAATACTATGAAAATATGATGTTTGATGTGTGTTATGCCTATTGGAATTAGCATTGCGCTTTGTTTACTATTAAAAATACGATGTTTGATGCTCTTTTCTAACATACTGTCAGTGAGTTATGTGAGTAGCTTGTTGGGTGGTGTCTTTGTCTTTTTTCTTTTCTCTTTTCCTCTTTAATGTCTATTGACATGGGGGTTTCTTTTCATTATCACATCCAGGGAGTGGGGTAAGCAACTCTTTGTTGAGGAAGATTTGTTAGAATGGCTGGCTTCATTGGCTTCCTCTGATATTTGCTTTGGTTCAAGTGTGCAAAAGTCTTTTTATATTTTTTGAGCACTGCTAAGAAATTGTAACTCTGGAAAGAAAGTAAATCCAACTGAATTCATAAACTGGATGTTGGTCATATGTTTCAGGATACAAACCATCACCTTGTGGTCTTCTTGTAAAGTACATTTTGTCATGTAAAGTTGAATCTGTTTATTAGGTCAACTACATGTACATTGCCTCTTTCATTGTTTAGATGACTATATTTGGCTTTCTAATGTATAGGAGTTTGTACAGATTTTGAGGCCAATACTTGTTCATACTTCATACACTTGTAATTGCATTTGTAGGTTTGTCTTAGAATAGGCATAGATGCAAATTGTAAATGTCAGGCTGCCATTCCTACTGTAATTGATCAATGTAACATATACATGTAATCCTGTTTCTTTTTAAGCATTTTGTTTTCATTAAATTGTGAAGGTTTTTGGAGTTTTTAATCATTATGCTTAAGCTTAGGAGTGACAAGTTATTGGTTGCTGCTACTTTTTGTATGTGCTGGGCAGAGAATCTTGGGTTGATTTAGGTTCTGGGTGGTTGATGGTGTTTTTATGTATTTTGGTTTGGAAGGCCATTTCTAATGTAATTGATTACTTCTTGTATAGATAAAAGTTTTCATGTCCTTTTCCTTCTTAAGAAAAGGGATGTAGCATACAAATATGTTTATTAGAACTAGTGATTTTTATTCTTCTCATTACTCTATATATATATATATCTATCTGAGGAGCAATTCTTGAAGGTCAAGCTCTCCATTACTTGGGATGATGGTTGACAATGACCTTGTGAGGAAGGCAATGAAAGTTCCAATTTGTAGTCTGTTTGCAACTATAGAATGTGGTCTCTTGATGTTTTTACATGTACTATTTGTTTCTCTTATTTGTTTGTAATGATTTAGTCTATCCTTGTAAGTTAATGCATCTTGATATTGTTTGTAATGATTGTTTTTTTGCTATTCATGGACATGATATTGAAATGAACTACATAATAGGAGGCAGTCCTCTCCTTTCCCATAATTTCACCCGTCCATCTCAGGTTTCGAACTCGGAATCTCCCACAAAAAATCTCAAGCTCTTAACCATTGGGTGTAATGCTTTTGTGATAGAACTTTTGAGGAGAAAAGTGAGTTGGGTGTGTAATTAGGTCTTGAAAGGTATTTATAGAGACTTAGGTAACTGCGGTTTGATTCCGAACTCGGTTTTGGTTCAGTTTTGAAACCGGTTTTAGTTCGGTTTCACGATTCGAACCGGCCATGTACATTTAGCAAAATATCATGCTGTCATACACTTAATAGTTGTTTAATTAATTTTACTTTTCATTGGGTTTTCAACCCATGTAGTAAATTAATTACTACGATAATGAATAGTAGAAGCAAAAAATAGAGTGGGTAAAAGAGAGCAAGTGAGAGAAGGGTCGAAAGTGGCCAACCGTGCGGCATTGATCAGCTCAAAAGAGGGCACTCCATCCCTCGCCACCCACGCCAAATCTTTGACCACTCTTTGCTTTGCTTTGCCCTATTCATCAGTCAAAACACATTCTTAATTCCACAAAATAAATAAAACATTAAACATTCTTGGTTACTGCAAATATTTAAAACTTGGGTTTATGCATTGCAAGCTGCTTTTGTTAGATTTAGAGTTATGGGCCTTCTTTTAACTCGTATCTTTGTCGTAAATTATTTAATGCTTCCACAATCCCCAGAGCATCCAATGATAATTAACCTTTCCAACCTTTTAAAATTACTTTAATTAATTTAGACAAACACAAACACAATTTAGAGGGTGTATGAAATAGTATTAAATACTCTTAAATTAGACTAGAAAGTAATAATCTTTATTTATGTTAAATATAAGTATTTAAATTTTTTCATAACTCGGTAATGCTCACGAAAACCATTCGAGTAATACAAAGTTTAAAAAACTTCGTAAGGCTTGTTACAAGCTCGAAAATAATGAGTCTAACCCAAAAAATTGAGTCAAGCATGAATAATTAATTAATCTATTAGTAAGTTGACTAATTTACACTTTATTTCACATTTACACCCTTAAACTTAATGATCTACCAGTTTTTTTTTTAACGTGTAAATAACATAGCCATGTGATTTATTTTCTTCTTCTTTTTTCTTGGCCAACATGTGAATCGTTCTTCAAACCAAATTCCTAGGGAGAAAAGAAAAAGAGTACTGAAAACTACAACACATTTATGTTTTTTTTTTTTTCCATGAGGGTAAAAAGTTTTTGTACATAATATAAACCTAATATATTTACAGCTTGGAGTTAAAAAAATAAGTTTTCCATAGCCAATGGGACGAAATCATAAACCGAAATAAATGCATGTATATGTAGGAGTATAGATATAGTTAGAAGTTAAAAGGAACACACAATAAAAGCTCAAGCTGGTCCTGTAAAAATGGAGAAATGAATGATTCACTACGATTGTGTGTCTGATTACAACAAGACTAGAAGTTTGTCTTTTGCATGGGGAGTAGGTCAAACACAGTTAAAAAAAAAAAAAATTTGTCAGTATTGTTTGATACCAACAATACGAGGTTGAACTTGAAAGTTGAAACTGTGTTTTTGCAAAAACACAACAAAACAAACAAAAACCCCAGAGACCCAAACCGGGCACCATATGTTGAATTGGGGAGGTATATCAGATTATATGGATACACAAGTTAATGGGTGAGGTGGCGACAATCAGGTGGCCCACGTGGCGAAACCCCCTAGGTTTATCATCAAAGCGCTGATTGTTCAGACTTCAGAGTGTGGCAGAGGAAATAGAGCTACGAGACAAAGACCCAACGAAACCAAAAAAAAAAAAAAGTCTCCAATGGGTTGGTGGGCTCCAAGCCATGGACCATGGTTCACATGGGTCCTTTTTCACCATGTCATTAGGAAAAATAGTTCTCGTTCATGGCTTCATGCATGATTGAGTTTTAATGGGTATCACAAACAAATCATTAATTAGGCTTTTTTTCTACTTAAATTAAGATGACAGTACTTAATTAATTCCCCTGTTTTAATTTTCATGTTTATTTATCATAAGTAATGGGCTTCATGCAATCCTTACGGCCAATTGTAGTAGGGTATATACAAACGATCCAAGCTACAAGTCTTGAAAGAACTTAGCATTCACTCGTATCTCTGTTAAAAAGTCTTAATAACTTTGTTATGTCATTGCTGTTCTTCTCTATTTACTACTAACAACAATGAAAAATCAAACAAACAAGTGCTACCTAAGTATCAAAATTTGGAGTGTTAGCAAAGTTGTAGGAGAGAGATAGAGATTGAGAGGAGCATAGAAAAATATAATTCGAGGTGTGTCTGTACTCTGTACATGTTTTAGTAAGGGGTTTTATATGCTACTCCTAAGCCCACAATTTAGATCCTAAAAATACAATTTAGATCCTAAAAATAAGCTAATTAGTATTAATCTCAAAATGCCCTAATACTTCCTTTTTTAGAGGGAGAAAAAAATTGCAGTGACTAAAAGTTGCTTCTACCCCAATCGGCCGCACCTCCCCACTCAATTAAAGGAGTCTAAATCAATTAGAGAATAATCAAATCTTACATAGTTTTTTTTAGGAGGCAAATTAGAACTTTTTGATTAAAGGTAATTGCATAAAGTATTATCAATCTATTTTACAAATTAAAGTATCAAAATTTGGGGAAAAGCACCTTTTTGTTCTTTTTACACTAATTCTCGACCATACCTTATAGTCACATTAATCTCACAATATAAAATTCAATCAAGTTGAATCCTAAACAACGAAATCTCTCTTACTATGTACCATCAAACATTTGATCTGGTAATACCGTAATAGTGTGTTGAACTCTTAGTTTCAGCGGCTAGGATTCAATGCCTAACATCCTCAAATAAAAAAATATTCTCTCTTTTAGTCTTGTCTCATAAATTCAAGATTCAAAAAAAAAAAAAAAACTCTAATTCCTTTCACCCTACCCAGCGGAGGTACTCAACAAAAGGTTAATAGAGAGAAGTAATACCCCCATTGCCAAAAAGAAAGAAAAAAAAGTAATAGTAATACCCCAAAGTATATATATCATAATTTAAATTACAACTGCAAGGGCATCTTACAATATTGTTCTTTTTTCTTCATATACATCTTGAAAATTGAAAGTGTAAACACTTAAATACCAGTATAGTAATTAAATTTGATATAAAATTGAAAGAAAAAGTTCAGATGCGGCAAGAAAACAGTATATGCAGAATAGAGAATAAGCCCAAAATGCTGAAAATATAAAAGGGGTATGTATATAGTGCGCCAGGCTACAAGCAAAAATTGACAGGCAAAACACAACTGCAAAAGTATTAAGCCAACAGTAGCTAAACAGAAATGTACAGGTACAGCCAGCCACCCCACCCATCTGCCATCTGCCATACCTTTTCTAACTTCTAGCATATATATATGGTAGAAAAAATTATATATGAAGCCTCCTCTTTATCCATTGGTTATATTATATGAACCCAAAAACAAACAATAAAATTACTCCATATTTTACTAATATACTCACATAGGTGGATATAGATGCTTCTATTTTTTTTTCCAAAGTACATATTATTATTCTTTTTATATTTTTTTAAAACCAAAAAAAAAACTATGAGAAATCCAAATTAAAATACTACTACTATACTACTAGTATTTTTTTTTTTTTGATACAAGTACTACTACTAGTATTTAAACTGCATTAGTATTAGTAAAAACATTACAAATTTGAACCAAAAAATTGTTGAGATTAAAGAAGGAAAAAAACAAAAAATGTCTAGGTTACATTTCTTTATCATGCTTATAATTAAGAGATGGGAATGGAAGAAGAGTTAATGGTGGAGGTGACGGTGGTTAGCCTGGAAGAGAGAAGTTGAGAATGACAGAAAGAAGGGACTTAGGCTGGCGCCTGGCGGTGGGTTAGGAGGCAGGGCTACATAAGAAAGCTAGGCTCGGTGCTCAAAAGCTCCCCATTGGCCACTGGGCATCGGTTGTTGCAGCCCCCCAGTTTTTAACAGCTGTGTATTCCACACTGCATTGGTCACAGTAAACAAACATTATACTACTACTATTTCTATTCATTCATTCTTCTTCATCATTTTCATTTTCCATCTCTTACTTACTAGTACTAGTAATTATCACAAAGACAAAATAAATATGGATTTGTTCACTGTTCTCCTTCTACTAGTATTTTTCTTTCCTCCTTTTGTTTTTTTTTCAATCATGACAAACTTCGCCGCCGTTACAGGTGGGAGTTTCATCATGCAGCTGGTCGTCAGAATCGCAGTAGTTGAAGTCACTGGTGTCGTTGGACTTGTTTTCTTCCTCAGATTCAGCCGAATTCGCACTGCCTTTAGAACCCTCGTCGACGCTATGATCATCGTCTTCTTCGGCGGAGGGATCAGATAGGACGATCATGGGCTGCGGTTGTTTTTGACCCACTATGGGCAATGGCTCAGTCAGATGTTTGCCGTCTCGAGGTGGCGAAAAAACTACTGGCAGATAGTGATCCAGTTCGCATGGAAACTTCGAGTTTCTAAAATGTTCTTTCAACGCTTCTAATCCCTATTTTTAATCAAATTTCACAACACACCCAAACCATTGTTATAGTATATTTTAACTTATCCAATAAAACAAAAAGCAGACCAAATTATCAGTTAGGACAAAGAAAAAAACCTGAACTCTTGCATAAGTGACTTCACAGATCTTTCTGGAGTTGAAAACTTCCCAATGTTGATGATGAAATGCCTTGTAAAGTCTCCAGGTTGCTTGCGGAGATGTCATGTTCACAAATCCATATCCCACATTACACTTGTTGCTGTTATTTGAAAAAAAAAATAAAAATAACAAAAGAAAATAAATAAATTTCACCATAATTTTAAACTTTTTTTTTCTATTAAATTAAATTAAAATTAAATATACTATACTATTAGTAAATAGTAAAATGAATGGACTGGAAAAGAAAATTATACTTGAAATCAATGGGGAGGTACACGAAATCGTAAGAAGATAAGGGTTGATCTTCTTCCCCGTCAGCAATTTGCTCGTTGCAGTGAATACAGTGATTATCCAGCATGTTCAACAGCAATTTCTGACTGTCAACATGCCAAAATTTTCAAACACCCAAAATTAATTAACCAACAATTCCCAAAAAAAAAAACTATTTTCTACTATTTAAGTAAAAGTTTGACATAATGAAAAAAGAGACGACTAACCTATATTTGTTGGGTATGTTCTTGATCATGACAGTCGTCCTGGAATCTTTACAATCTGATTCCACCATGGCTTCTTCACTTATAAGGAACCGAGCATCGAATTTCTTCGATTGCCTCCCTTTCCATGGCCTACTCTTTGAAGACTGCTGCTGTTGCTGCTTACTCCCATTGCTGCAACTTACAATGGCTTGTTGGTTGTTTTGGGTTTTCTTTAGATTCTTCTTAGCTCCTCCGCCGCCGCCGCCGCCAACCTTCTCTTCTACCACCGGTGGTGTCTCAACCGAACCCTTGAAATTGTTATTGCTATTCTCATTAGGGTTTCCTTTACTAGAATTAGGAGAAGTACTTTTCTTTGTTGGTGATTGGCTTTGAGAGAGAAAAGAACGAGGGGGGACGTTGGAAGGAAATCTGCCGGGGAATTTCCGAGCCAATGAGGGCGGAGTCGGCGGCTGCGGCGGCGGTGGGGAAGAAGATGAGTACTTTGAATTCCTTGTATGGCGATTATAATTATTATTGGTCGTGAAAGAAATATTATTGGTGCAAGCTGAAGCAAATGCGTTGAAGTTGGCATTGAAGAACTTCCTGTTAAATCCACCAGGTCGACTGAATTCAATCACAACTTGCCTCCCATTAATTTCTTTCCCATTCATTTCCCTTAAAGCTTTTGCCGCATCTCTCACATCATAAAACTCCACAAACTTCTGGTGCTTCTTCAATGGCGTCTCTCTCAGTTCCTTCACTAGGCCTAAACAAAAAAAAATCAAAAAATAAACATATTTATTTTTATCCAAAAAAAAAAACTGGAAAAAGACTCATCAGATTGAATGACAAGAAAAACAAAAGAAAACAAGACAACTTAAGTACCAATCAAACCCTTTTTAACACTTTCAAAGTGAAAAAGGTGGAAGAAAGAAAACCCAAAAGGAAAAAAAAATAAAATAAAAAACTTACCAAAAGCTTGGAAAATTTCTTTAAGTTTAGAAGTGGAAACGCCGGGGTCCAAATTGAAGACCACAATAGTTCCTTGATTATTCCCGTCAGGAACAGCATTACTTGCCGGAATAATAAAGTGGGCCCAAACGGCTCGTCCCGCAATCAACCCACGCGCAGATGGACACAGTGGGGCACACGCGTTGATCTCTCCTGGTTCGAACCCGGCAGCTGCAGCTGCAACAAACTGGTTCCGAACCCAGGTTTGTTGTTGCATGTGTTGCTCTCGTATCTCCTTCAAAGCCCACTCCGCATGTCTCAGATCGTAGAAATGAACGGTCACGATCCCTTCTCCCACTCTTTCCATCTGAACTCCGCGAACTTCGCCGAAAACTTCCAATTCTTTCCTCACCTTCGACTCGCTGACGTCGCATGGAACTAACGTCAACACTATAGCCCTCGTCGCCGCCGCCGTCGGAGGCGGAAGGGGTGGCTGCGGTGCAACCGCCATGGAAGCTGTAACATACGGCGTTGGTAAAGGTAACGGTGCAGGTGCAGGTAAGGGGGGATGGAACTGTACTACACCGCCATCGCAAAACGGCACCGTTGGATGAGCAACGTACGGGTAATATGGTTGAGGTGGTCTGAAAAGTGGAATTTGGGGTTGGCAAACTGGGTTTTGGGCTGGCCAAAATTCTTGTGCTGTTGGGTCTAGGTTTCCAGGGAACCGGACCGGACCGGTTTCCCCCATGGCAGTTCTTCAAAGCTTGAAGAAGACAAACAAACAAAAAAAAACAAGAAGAGGGAAGGAAGAAAAACAAGAAAACTCTTCTTTGGCTTTTGATATAAAAGAACTTTGTGGAATTTACTAAAGAGGAAAGCTGTTTTTTCGAGTTTCAGTTTGGGAAGTTAATTAAAGAAAAAAAAAAAGGTTTTGTTTTTTTCTTTCCATTCTCCAAAAGTCTTTGATTCAAAGTCGCAGTGTTAAAAGGGGGGAGAGAATTAAGAATAGAGGGGTTTTTTTTTGGGGGGGGGTTTAATTTATTTTTTTTAAAGACAAAAGTTGCTAAAAATGTCGAATCCCAAATGCCACCTTATGGAGAAGATGAAATTACAGTGGAAACCCAATTTTCCCTTTGGTGTGGGATCCTCCTTCCTTGTGATTTGGGGGTGATGAAGAATGTGAGCCGTACACGTGGCGATAGGGACGAATGTGTGTGGGTTTGTCAAAAACCGGACGGGTTTTGAAGGGGAAAAGGAAAGGGATAATAATTGCACTGCTGCATGGTACTTTTCATGTTGGTATTTTGACTACTCGTATGCTTTATTTGTGCCCCTTATTAATTCTTTTGTCTGACTCCTCGACGGGACTCTTGTTTCCAATCTCTTCCTCTCTCATTTTTTAAAGCATCTTCAAAAACTTTCATTTTTTTGGTTCAACATTTCATTTTACCCATCAAACCCAAAATCAAACATCTTTGCTTGCAAGTTGTAACAAAATTCAACTTTATGTTTAATTTTAGTTTGGGTTTTATTCTCCAAAAAAAAATTTTGTTTGGGTTTTAGAATTGGGTTAATCAAGCATTTAAAACATAGAAGGTTGGACAAAGATGCCATTTTTGAAGGGTCTTAATATTTTTTTATAGTGCTCAAAATTCAACTCTAATCTTAAAATTTTAATTTGGGGTTTTGAAAATGGTTGCCAATGTTTAGCATTAAGTCGTGCCTCGTTTTGGTCTTGAGAGCCATGTAACCAACATTGCAAAGGCATGGTATTCACCCAAAAAAAAGGCATTAATCAAGGTTTTTTTATTTGGTAAGATAAAAATGTCAATTGAACGGTCTAAATTACTTATGATATCAAAACTTACACTGAAAATAATTAGTAAGTAGTAGTAGTATTTTTTTAAGTTTTGATTTGGGTATTGGAAATTTGGAAATCGAGTTGTCAATCAAATTGATTAAGTTTTGGTAAGGTAGTATAAAACATGGAAGGTGGACAGGTGAAATCATGTCTTTCAAACTTTCCACTTATTTCATCTCTTTATGTGTAGTTTACCATTTATGGCTAAGTTTGAGTTAAGTCTCTGCATGTAATTACCATATTTATTTATGTAGTTTCTATTTAAATCATAAATATAAATATAAATAAATATATAATGACAGAATATAAATGAATGAACAGATGAACAATAGTGAGAATGTGACAAAAACATTCAAATATGGAGTGGGGCTCCTAGCCCACACCCAGATTATCAGCATGTGAATTTTCAACTTTAAAAAAAAAAATGAAATAAAGAATTTCTACCCAAAAAATAACCATATAAATGTGGGATTTTTTATATATAAAAGAAATTTTATTAATTAAATGACATTAATTGATGAGTTACATACAGGGTAGAAGAAGCAACTTCCATCAACACTTGAAAACTAGCTAGAATGTCAAAGAACAAAGATTAAAGAGGAAGATTTCTCAAAGATTTGTGAGGTTGGAGTTAAAGTGTGTGAAAAAAAGTAATGAAAAAGAAAGGGTGAGAATGTGGATTTGGATAAAATATTTGAAGTGACGGTAGCTGGGGATCAGAAAAGGAAAAGAAGAGAGATTCATTACTTGAACTTCAATGCATGAATCAAATCTTTTTCTCAAATCACAATATCAGAACTTCAATCAAACTATATGAAAGAATTGAAATGATTGCTATTGCTATAATACCTAGCTATATTATATAATATATATATTAATTACTCTTATCAGTTATGACCAAAATTAATACTAGTAGTAACTACTTACTATATACACTTTTTTGGTACGTGAGATTAAAGAGTTTCTCCGTTATATAATTGGAAAGAAAAGAAAAAAAGATAAACAAGGCAGAAAAATTAGGAATACATATGAATTAGTGGTGCGAAATCATGGACTTATGTCCGGAAGAATAATTAGGATTGAACAGAACATCACGAGAAATTGCTAGTAGTTAGGCATTCTTTATCGCGTTAGTCATGATTTATAAAAACATGTTAATATAGAGATAAATTGATAATGTATATATGTGTTTAAAGCGAAATTATTAACTATAACCACATCATTCACGAGACTAACCATTAAATTTGTGATACCTCAAATCAACTCCTTAAATATATGCACAATTTTAGTTCTAAGCTTTAGCTTCTCTCAAAGTAAACAATATGTTGGCAAGTTCCCAAAATTAAGATATAAGAAAAGCTATTTACTAAAATTTAAGAAAAAAAATCGTGAGCACTTAGCATTCGCCTTAATGGTAAGTGTATGCTCTTTGAAACCTAATTATTTCGGATTCAAGTCCCAATACATGTAAACTGTATATAGGTTTTGTGTCAACTTATGTGTGAGTTTTGTGCATGTTTGTGGATTTTGTTAGCTTGTTAACCTCTCGTAGAGGATTTGGTTTATCTTTGTGAATTCGTATTGGATGCTTGAACTTAAAAAGAAAAAAAGAAATTTATTTAATTGTAATGAGATTTACTATTAATGTATCCTCTAAAAAGTTTGTGAAATAGATCTCAAAAACAAAAAAAAGTTTGTGAAATAAAATAAGTGAGCTGATTTTTTTTGAATAATTGTAAGATATAATTTTCAAATGGATACATTTTCATTAAGAAAATTCTAAACGTCCAGAAAAATTGATTAGAATTTTGTTCCACGGGTCTTCCCATGTTTTGTAACAAAACCCCATTTAAATAGTGGCGGGATTAATTTGCTGAATCAATTGTATAACAACACATCATGGAGTACCAAAGTTTCGGGTCAATTTTTTTGGTCATGTAGCAAACTCTTTTCATTAATTGAGATTATATGATGTCAAGTCTAATTAATAAACTTTTGACAATCACGAGATTTGATCAAGAGATCTTGAAGAAATTAGCAGAAAGGTTCTTAAAAAAAAAGACCTTCATAAAAAAAAAGGAACTTAGCAGAAGGTTCACCTTGCAAGTTAGTATATAGTGAAGACACTCACATAGTCACATTTGAATTTACTTTGGATACAAGGACTCTAGGAGAGGATTATTATACATCTATGAAGGACTTTCAGCTATACAAATAAGACATTCCACCACTACTTATATCTCATTCATCTTATTTATTTTTCTCCCCTCTTATAGTTATCGGCAATAAAAACTTTCTCAAATCTCCTCTCTCATTTTTTCCTTCTCCTTTTTATTATTATAATATCAGTATCATTTTTGCAATTGTAAGTACTTTTTTTGAGATAGGAGTAGGACTGGAAATATGGAACGATATAGTATTTGTAGGTTTTCTAATTCCAACAATTCACAATTACATTTTGTTGGAGTTATCTTGATTACCACTGGAATCTTATGCAGAGAATGAAATATTCCCACATTTGGTTCATCTAAAACTTTGTCAATTTCAACGGTATTCTCACTGCAGTTATAATATTAATATTACACCATTTGACTGATAATCTTATTTCCAATCAAAAATCAAGTTATTTTTTATTAATCTTTTATAATCACGAATGACATTCATCATTGAAGATCAAGTAACATATTCATTATTTCCAAAATATTTTTTACGGTACCACATTATTTCCAAAATACTATTCATCAAGTTTAGAACATTGTATATCATAAAAGAAAAAAGAAACATATCTTCTACAATTATCAAAAAATTATAAGGTTTACTATATCTACATTTATAAGTAAGTATTGGAACCCTTGTCATTGGAAGATTTCGAAAGTAATGCAGTATTATTACAGGAAAAAGATAATTACATATATGACATGACATAAATTAAGTAGTAATGACCATTTTATTATTGAATAATAATTAAAAGAAAAAGACCATCTTGTAACTTCGACTGATTTTGTGATGAAAGAAAAAATATATGGGCGGGTTCACGAGCGGGTGGCTTAGATTTTGCCAGCACACGTGCGTCATTTATTTATTTGAAGTAATTTTAATTTTATAATAAGCTCCTTTTTTGGTTTCCATATTCCAACATGAGATTTCCAATGCCCACCACCTTAATCCTTGTGTATTTTATTTTTGTCTTTTGTTACTTTGCAGGCTCTTGTCTCCCTCTCCCATTTTCTCCTCTCTTGCTTTTCCCTATCAAAAACAAATAGTAATTTCTTTGTTCTCTTCATCACTTATCAATCAAATTCAAATATCTATATATATGCTCTTGACATTAACCTTTCATCCTTTCCATATATATGTAGACTATATATAGTCACAATACTATGCATATTTGCTATATGTTGAATGTGCCCAAATTTAGATATATATGATTGGTTGAGTTAGTAAACGATTTTCTTTAAAAACAAATTCTTTCAAATACTATACAGAGATAAGAGATAAGTGGAAACGTGATTTGTGATGGTAAACAAAAAGCTTTACATGAAAATCTTAATAAATTAGTGACATTTTTCAAGTGCACAAGAAATGTATAGTAGAATATTATAGATTGTGAGATTGGATTAAGCTAATACTAGTAATTAATTAATGATGATAATGTGGTAGCTTAGTAGGTTTTGCATGGGGTATGTTCCCCATTGTTGCCACACGAGTTCATGGGCCACTAGGTATGGTATGTAAAAAGGAAGTAAAGAGACCCTTATTTTAAGAACATTAAAAAGTAAGTGAAAGGGATGTTTCTTTCTCTATCACTGCCCACAGCCCACCCTTTTATATGGAGAAATTTATTTACATAATATAAGGCTTCCTATTTTAGGTTTTTTTCTCAGACATTCTATTTGCAGCAGCCCGGAGCCATCCATTCCACAGTAGCCTTTACATTATTTTTGTATAGGAGAAAAGCTAATGAGATTTCTAGGAAATTATTCAATAGCCGCACGATCTTTTAATTGTGATTCTTAGTTAATGAGTGATCATAATTTAAATCCTCGTGGCCTCAACATTATGCATATTGCATGCTCCATATGATATACGTGTCATTTTTATCAATCACTTGTTAATTGACGGATGTTAGTCACGTGACTAACTTTTGTTGATGACAAGGGATAAGACGTATACAGAATAAGAATTCAAGTGGCACTTTGTAAAGAAAAATTTGAATTAACTTGAAGTTTTGATCTGGTGACCAAGACCTTAAAAGTCAAAAGTTCATTGGGAGGGCAGGAGTTCGAATCCTCGCCCACCCTTCCCCATCCCGTTCAGTTGAAATATTCCCAAATTTTTTTTTTTTAAAAAAGAAAATTTTCAAAGTTCATGGGTGTGTTTATCTTCATTTTCCAAGTTCATGGAGTAAAAACACTAATAAGCGGTTAATTTATTTATTTCAAAAGATTAGCATTGAAGGCTGAAAGTTGCTTAAGCATACCTAAATTCTTGTCTTTCACACAATTTCTTCTTCTTCTTTTTTGGATAAATTTTCACACAATTTCATTTATGTACAATTTAAGAAATTTATATATATATCACAATAAAAGAAGAAAAAATGGAATCTCTGAAAACAAATTAAGGTTGGAAAGGAACTAGACTAGAGTTTGATTGGGCTAAGGTTTTTAAGTGGTACCTAGGAATAGGATCCCCCCCATGTTGCCTTTGCCTGTTTATATGTAAATAGAAAGGGAATTGGAAGTGAAAATTATTGGCCAAGGAATTTCAACTTATATCATAGACCAAGGGGACCATCCTCATTTGCTCCCCCTTGTTACCAGGAATCTTGCCTACCCTTATCTTGTTCCTTGGTTTGGCCTAAAAAGGGCTTAAATTAAAACCTACCCATGCTTACATTTTGCTATTTGCTAGCTATTGCTTTGCTAAATAATTGAAATTGCAATTACAAAGTTTTATTGGCATCTCCAATGGAGACCTTTGCTCTTGCTCTTACCCTTGCCTTGGCCCCCAATCAAAATCCTCGTATTATGTGCGCACAATAAGATGCTTGCTATGTCGTGTTTTGCCATCGTGACGAGTCGATCTATTATTCTGAATAAATAATTTATTCACTAGAGCTAAGAGTTGAGACGATTAATCCGACTTAAACTACAATGGTATACATACAAAATTTTTTATATTTTGTTGTTTCGGGACTTCTGATTCTAGATTTTAAGATATAGCTTTTCAGGGTACAAAGTGCAAAGGTGAAATTATATAATCATGGGGTAACCACTTTTCAATTAAAACGCTATGATCAAGAATGTTGTTGGATTATAGTACTATATATAAAGTTATATAATATATGGTAATGGAGGAAAAATAAAATAAAGCAGCTCAACTCAAAGTTAAGATTATTAAAACTTGGCATCTCTTGCCCCAAAATCTACAGTCTCGGACAGAGGGAGAAGATTGAGAAACAGAGAAATATGGTTATAATACATAAGTTATGACCATGTTGGAGCACAAATTAATGAGTGGAAAATATGCACAAAAAAGATGGTTTTTTTTTATCAGAAACTCGTATTTCAATTCAATGGAATCTGCCCTAACTGCTGTCAATCTTCCACATTTTTTATCAGATTGGATTCCTCATTCCCCCACCACCTGCTTCTTCCTTAACACCACAAAATTTCATATGCCATATCCCCATGCTTCACTCAATGAAATAAAAATGGAAAAAACAGTTAAACACTTAGAAAATCAAAGTAAAAATATGGTTACACTGGAATTGCTGCTGCTATTTTTTTGTGAATAATTTGCTGCAACAAGAGTGTTATAGAGATTCCCAAAGCAATACAAAATCCATAAAAGAACAATTGGTCCAACATATATAAATATATATGTAGTTTTTAACAAGGAGGGTATTAAACTATAAGTAGTAAAATTTTAAAATCTTTTTTGTATTTGAACAATGTTGATTACTATAATCCAAAGTTATATAAAATGAGGTATATGGGTAATGGTATAAGTAGGACTTCAAATGAACTACTTGAATTCCATTTTTTTTAGGTATACTTGGATTCCAATTTAATGAATATTGAATTCAACTCATTCATTGTTACCCTAAGTTTGAACTATAGTAAAAAATTGAGCCGATTTGAAATTCATAATATTCTATTCAAGCACTAAAATACCATTTTCCTCCTTGAACTTGTGGCGTTTGGATGTTTTGTCCCATGAATTTCAATTTTGGACATTTTATCCCATGAATTTCAATTTTGGGAAGTTTTACCCCCTCAACCTAATGACACCATCAAGTCATTGACGTGGTAAATTGCCACGTCAGTATCTTGACAGTGCCGTTAACTTGAGGGGGTAAAACTTCCTAAAATTGAAGTTTAAGGGACAAAATATTCAAAATTAAAATTCAAAGGACAAAAACGTCCAAACTCTATAAGTTTAAGGGGGAAAAGGATTTTAAATCTCTATTCAAGTGATTAGTGAGATTTCAATTACAAGTTTAAGGGGAAAAAGGGTTTTAAATCTCTATTTGATTAGTGAGATTTTGAAATTTTAATTATTTTTTTTATATTATATTTTTGATATCAATCCTCCAGTAACCAGTAATACACTGAACTCGATTAATCTAAAATCGAGTCACGTTAAAAATTCTCTCACAATTGAAGAACTCACTTGTTTATAAATATTTTTTTTTAATAAAGAGTCAAGTTCAACAAGTAGTTTAAGACATAATTTAAGTAAAAAAAAATCAGGACTCACTCAACCCAACTTGAGTCTGGAATTTTTAATTTGTAGAACAAGTGAAGTTTGAGCCTCATGAGCAGAACTTGAGCCTGACAGTGGATCGACTCACTTGGCTGGGCTCTATCATCAAACCCTATAGAAGGGCAAGGGTGACGAGAGAGTGGCCTCAACATCGTTAGTTGTGATTGAGATGTATGACCTTTAGGTGGTGCTAATATTTAAGCAGGGCCCTTGCTTTATCCTAATGCAGCTTTATGTCCTTTCCATATCAGAAATTTCAACAAACCCACCCCCCCCCCCTTTGAACTATCAAAAATAATTTCCCAAGTTGCATGCTTTTCACACACCTGGCCATGAAAAGCTAAGGCCATTTTTAGTTTTTACAGGGAAACAAAAGAAAAATGGCAGGTCCCTGCTTTCAAAGCTTTCAAAGTTAATTTAAAGCCTTAGAAAACTTTCTGAGAATGAAAGAAATGAAAATGCACTATACTTTTGAGTTTTTGAGGCTCCCAGTCCCACAGCATTAAACTCTTCTGTCATTCAAATACCCAAAATTTAAGATCATCATGTGCAAAGTGAAATGGGTTATCATCCCAGTCTTATATATTTTTATGTCAGTTTTCCTGAAACTAAACAGTTTTTTACTACAGTTTTGGATACCAGGGAGCCCACCATGATTGGCTTCAGCACAGGTTTTTACAAAAACTTCCACATTTGAACCTTTCTGCCACAGGGCTTTGCTTACCTTATAACTAATAAATACAGTAACACTTCATATTCAACAGACTATACTAATTGAGATTGGGGACATACATATCTAGCATCCTCAGCATTCTAGGATAAGAAACCTACAACTTTAACACTTAATTTCCAAGTAAAATATACCATAGTTTAAGCAAAAATGATATAGTAAAGTTAGGTTAAACCTCATATATATGAGGATTCCTAACCTTTCCCCTCTTTTACCCACTCTGATGACTGCTTCCACAACAAGATTAAGACAGAGCACTCATGGAGAAAATAAAGCTGGACTAAATGTCATACAAGATTAACTCTTTGTTGCATTGTTTAATGTACTGAAGTATGATTTGTACCTCTGTGCTAACCCAAACATGCCTAGTGTGCCGCCAGTGTGAAGCATCACCACATTGGCATCTCTATTTGCGTTGGTAATTTCTGTTGCCGTTTCCCAAGCAGCTAAAGTATATACAGGATCCACTGGTATTCCAGTTTGCTGTGCAATTTGCTGGCAAGCCTCTATTTCCCCTTCCAAAATGTTGCCAAATCTATGATAAACAACGGCAGGAAAGAACCAAACAGATTAGCTACCATTTCAAATATATATTATCATACAGATACTTATCAGTTATCACTGAACATTCCTATTATTAGTTTCATTTCATAAGCTCTTGAAGTGTATTCTTCATAACTTCTTACACCATAAGATTACTTTGCAATGCTCACTTCAGTCAGTGGTTCAAGTTGATCAAACTTGGCAAATTGTATCTTAGAGATGTTTTCACTAATGGCTTTAAGACCCAGAGTTTTTCGCTTCTCCCTACATTGTTCCAAGTAAAACAATTTGGAAAAACATATGTACCCACAAAAATTTTAGAAAACAATAGAAGAATGTGGTGAAAGATGTATGTAAGTCAAAATTGTCTTCTATGCTACTCAGTGCTTTCACCATTCAATAGAAGTTATAAAACATTAAAAAAGAAAAGAACCAATATATTGTAAAAGGATAAGTTAAAGTATAAGCAGTGAAAAATAAATAAAAGGTGAAGGAATTTTTACTTTCTTGGACGGCAACGGTCTACCCAATGCACAATTCCATTATCTACTACATTGAGTTTGTTTGTATCAAGGAGAAAACCAAATTGCTTCTCGAATTCCAAAATTAAGCGTCTCTCTTGCTCTCTGTATCCGTCGATTGTGTCAGCCAACATTACTGCTGTAACCTTCCATGGAAGCCTGGCAAAAGTAATAGCAATGGTGACTACAGCTTCCATAGTGTGATACAATTTTGAACATTATTCCATAAGATAGTAACATAATTACTGGAACTTTAGCCTCAACAAGAAAGAAATAAGATGAATATAACACATACCCTAGACAGAGGGCACCAAGGCTTAAACCAATAGCAGTTGTCCCTGTACCAGAATCTACTACAAAGTTGAAAGACCTCTTCTTTCCAAGTAAATGGTCCTGAGATAAGTAGTCAACCAGACGAAATAGACCTACAAGAAAGAAACTCAATGAATGAAGCTACTTATAAATCAGCAAACAACAACTCAGTTATCTAATATCAACTTAAAACCCAAATAGTATATTAGTGTCATACAAAGGGATTAAAATTTTATAAATGCTAGTACATTGAAAGGAAATAAATCAGTGAAGGGTGTCGATGAGCACCTCACAATTTTCAAAGAATATGACCTATTGTAGAAATTACAAGCTAAAGGCAGTGAGACTAAGGAGACAATTAATTTGTTATCATTATCAACCCAATAAAAGACACACAATTCTCTAGCGGATGGCATTGGCCTTAATTTTTTATCATTATCAACCAAATAAAAGACTAAAATGATGCAATCCACTTTCACCTGCAAATGCTTCAGATTGAAAATCATCTATATAATTTCTTTATGCACTCTACCAAAACAACATCCTTGAAGGTGAGCAATTATTGTTGATGCAAGATTGACACTATCTTTGTGATAGCAACATTGAATGTTAAAAGAAAATGTACAGTAATTTGTGAAAATATAAAGTGATGATTAAAAGTAAATCCAGAACACGATTTTCATTTACCTAGCAAAGCAACAGCATCTCCTGCACCTTCATTGACTATAGCAACCTTTGTTGAGTGGCTCTTGGTGCCTCCATGGGCATCAATTTGCACAAACTTTGAACTTTCAAATGTCTGGGTTGTTGTAGACACATCAATAAGATCATTGCAATATACAATATTACCACTATTGCCTGCAATCATACTAGCATGAGTATGTAGTATTTTTTCCCTATCGGCGTAAAAGGATCTTGGAACATATATTACATTTCCATATATTGTTGAAATCAAGTTATAGCCACTAAGAATAGCTGGCTGCTCCCCTCGTAGAAGCAAGTGTGACTTCAGTCCTCTCTCTGCACAAGAAACAGCTGCAAAACATGCCAATGACTGATATGAATCAAAGCTTTATATGTCTGGTATTACCAGAACTTATCATGAATTCTAGAAAAGAAGATTTTAAAGACATTTCTATTGTAATTTCAATACCTACCAACAGCTGCTGCATGTGCACTTTGACAACCTCCACATGTAACCTAGAAAAGTTCTCAATTTAAAATTATGTGGTCTTTGAAGTTTGCAAGACTGAAAAGGGTATTGGTAGATGATAATCCATCCAAAAGAAGATAGAGGAAATGGCAATAGGAGAGAGTACATATAGGAGGTGTAATGCACTGGTATCCATCTGAACATTTTATGTGCAATACCATATCTATCTGTTCCATAAAATTCTACGTAAATGCAAACAATTTCCCTTCAAGCTATCTATGGAAACATAGAGAAAATCTAAAGAATGGTTTCCAGACCTGCCCTTTTCCTACCAAAATGTGTCCAAGATAGAAGGGAGTTTATAGGAGCCAATTAAGATAGAAAATTACAAGTGGAACCAAATTAATAATGCGTATCATAATACAGACAATCATACGAAAAATCCAATTTCCATCTCACATGAGAGAAGAACAAAATCTTACCACATCCGTCACATCATGATCTTCAATTAGTGGAAGCAGTCCATCTAGTTTTCTTGCTTTATTGCCATTGACAAAGGGATGTAATAAATCATCCCTCAGAATATAGAATGACAAGCCTTGATTATCCTCTGACATCTTGTTGCCAAGATGAGGCTGATTATTATTGTTTAAGAAAGAAACATTAGTAAACAACCCCACTCTGTTCTGGCCTTGTTTTGAAACAGTAATTTGATGAATACTTGTATCAGGGCTTGGCAATCTCCACCTTCTGTCAAGCAATTTCGACATCAACTCTTCACCACTAAGTTTGATTCTGGAAATTGCCTGGAGTTAGAAATCACTGATCAACAGGTAGTTTCAATCCCAGAAAAAGTACTATAATAGCATGGAAGATAGTATGAACAAGCTATATAAGGGTACAGTATCCTTCCTGTAGCATCAAAGGTCCAAAAAATTTGCCAGGAAAAGGACAACGGGGGAAGGAGCAATAAAGGAATTTTCATGAAATGAGGTGATAACCAATTTTGTGGGAGATGGAGGTGTAAATCGGAATTCAGAAGAAAAAGGTGCAAGGTGCATGGAAATTACTCCTCGACTACCTCAACCACGATTGACTTCACAGGACATGTAAAGGCTAAACATCATTGCATAGTTGTATGATGAATGTCCTCTTCTAACACCATATCATTGCAAAACGTGCATTATATATCACTTTATTCCTCACAATTCTCAGAAGTTGTAACCCACTTTCAACAAACAGACATATGGTTCAACACTGACAAAGGTGCAGGGTGCATGGAAATTACTCCTTGACTACTTCAACCATGATTGACTTCACAAGACAAGACATGTAAAAGGCCAAACATCATTGCATAGTTGTATGATGAATGTCCTGTTCTAACACCATACAATTGCAAAACGTGCATTACATACCACTTAATCCTCACAATTCTCACAAATAGTAATCAACTTTCAACAAACTGACATATGGTTCAACACTGACAAGGACCTTAGTTACAATATAAGGCAAGCGATCCTCCTCACCAAGGACATTGATGAATACCATGGCCTGAAGGAAACTACTCCATTTCTTAATGTTACCCAAGGGATGCTTTATTAACTCTCCATACTTTCCCAAACAAATGCAAACTACAATACTAAAACCCCACTTACAATTCCCAACCTACAGACTCGGTTAGCAACCATAGTGCATTTAATTTATAAGAAAAAACAGAACTTTATTATCAAATTGTTGATACCCAAATGGATAATACTAAAAACACAAACTTTAACCCTTTTTTAACAACGGAAAGAGGGAACATTTAACAGAGAAACATGAAATTTCAAGCAGAAGTTAGGAAAAGAACCTGAGTTGAATGGAACCCATTTTGGTTGATAGCCTTGAAGGCAGATTTCCTGGGTACGCAATGAAGTTTCATTCCAGCTGAGAGACTTTGGGCGGGGAACGCTTCTTCGTTCTGTTGTCTCTACTTATTTGTTACCGTTGAGAATAAATATTAAATAAGCCCGGCCAAGACCAGGCTTTTATTGCAAAAAAATTACTACTATTTTACTATTTAAGATGCCACGTGTCAACTGTTATCTATAAATATGTAGGGTTTACGTTTTCAGTCCCTAAACCCTAAAACGAAAAAAGAAAATCCCAACTTCTAACAATGGTTTTACTCGCCGGGGTCTCGCCGGAGCCCCTTTCCGCTTCAGGTCGGAGCTCTGAAAAGCTGAGCCTTCCGTCTCTCCAATCCAAAATGAAAGCTGACCCGGAAGGTTATGAAACGGAGCTCCATCTCATCCACAGCCAATTTAATTCAGCTCTCGAGCTCTTCCAGCAGCAGGCGGCTCTCAACTTCTCCTCGATCACTGGCGTCGGTTCGGACCCAACTGTTGCCAAGGACCTCAGCGACCGCGCCATGTTCTTGGCCCATGTCACGCCCTTTTACCCTAAGCAGCTCGCTCAGTTCCCTTCTGATCTCGCCGCCTTTCTCAAATCATCAGCAAAGACTCTTCCCTCGGGGCTTAGGTTCCATGTCACGCAAGCTCTCATTCTCCTTGTTAATCGGAAGGTGAAGTGAACAATTAGTTTAGTTTCTGTAATTAATTTCAAAAGATGAAAATTTTCTGGTCATTATTGTTGGATTCTTTGATTTTGACTTGAAAGTGCCACATTTTGTTTTTTTGGCAGATTCTTGATATAAAAGACATTCTGTCACTGTTCATGGAGTTGCAGACACTGGGAAATAGGAATTTGAGGAAGTTAGCATTTTCTCATGTTGTTCATAGTATTAGAAGAATGAATAAGAATCATAAGAACGAGGCTAAGAATCGTCCCCTGCAGAATATATTGTTTGCATTATTGCAGGTTTTCAAACAATGCCTTTTGAATTGGAACTTCCCTGTTTTAAAATGTTGGTTTTTTTTTCTTTCCTTTTCTAAATATACTTTCAATTTAATTTATAGCAAGAAGATGAAGCTCGAGCAAAGAGGTCTCTTATTACGTTATGTGAACTCCATAGAAGAAAAGTATGGTTTGATGATAGAACAGCAAATGCAATTTGTATGGCATGTTTCCATTCATCATCTAGGTATGTGTGAATATTTTGTAGTATGGTTGATATCTGTTGTTATGCTGTTGAGCTCAATTGAGTTTATCTTTTTATTTTAAACTGCAGAATAATGATTGCTGCACTCTCATTTCTGCTTGATTTTGAGAAGATTGAAAATGATGATGAAGATAGTGATGCTTCAAGTAGTGAAGATGAGACGACTCAATCACCTCATGTTGTCATTAACAAAGAAACCGTCTACAAGGTTATTGTCATCATGCGATTCATTCTTGTTTTTTTTTCTTATTAAACACTTGTGTGTTGTAATTAGTGAGCTAGGTGAAGTTTCCTTGATTCCACCATGTTTAAAATTTTGTGATACAAGTAAATTTTAGGCAATTGAAAAAGAAAAAAAAAAAAAAGAACGATATGGCTGATTTGTTGAAGTTCAATGCCTGGTAGTTTGTGTTCAGGTCCTTTTCTTGAAGGAAGGGTTGCTTGCAGTTTTTCCTTCTATGGAAATGTGTGGTTGGTCTTATAACATTATGTTATCTTAATTTACAGGCACACCATAAGGGTACAGCTGCTAGCAAGAAGAAAAAGAAAGCTAAACTACAGCGTGCTATTCGTAGCATGAAAAGGAAGCAACGCCTGTCATCGGCAAATACTTCTTCTAGTTATTATTCACCCCTTAACCATCTAAAAGATGCACAGGTTTTTTGCCCTCTTTACAAATTTGATCTAGTCCAGTTTGCTGCGATAATTGTTTTTTATAGAACGTTCTAAAGTCATTTTTGCTCACAGGGATTTGCTGAAAAGCTGTTTTCTCGCCTTCAAACCTGCAACGAACGGTTTGAGGTGAATCTTTTCCTGATATTTCTAATTTGATGGACTTTACGATGCCAGTTGTGACTTATAATATTTCATATAGCATTGATACTGTTTTTGTTCCTTTTATCTTTCCTCACTGTTAGTTTTTATATTTTTTTGGTGAAATGGAACCCCTGTATATTGCATTTAACTTTGTTCGATAATGTTGAATTTATACCTTCTGAACAATAAAAGTTTTGCATTAGGTTTCTATTTAGTTTGCTTTTACCGAGTGATCAACTATTAAACTGCGTTATTTATTTCAAATATCCTCCATCTTAAACCTCAGGTAAAAATGATGATGCTGAAAGTGATAGCTAGAACAGTTGGGCTTCACCGCTTGATATTGTTAAATTTCTATCCTTTTCTTCAGAGATATGTTCAGGTTTGATATCTTTATTGAAGTGTTCTTGTTCAAATTGAAATGTATCCTGTAATTAAGAGGAGCTCATCATATTCCTCTTTGCAGCCTCATCAAAAAGACATCACTAATTTACTTGCAGCAGCAGTTCAAGCCTGTCACGATATGGTATGGTTTTCCATTTCATTGTTTGAATGTTTTGATCTAACCATTGGCTTTTCTCCTAAATTGTTTTAAATTCACATTTTGTTAATTCTCTTCTTTGTGTCCTGTAACCAATTGCTTCTGTTTAAGCAGGTTCCTCCTGATGCAGTTGAGCCATTATTCAAACAAATAGTAAATCAATTTGTTCATGATCGTTCACGTCCAGAGGTATTGTTTACGCTTGAAAGCTGTTATATATAGATGATTCTTTTTTGTTAGTCATTGATTTGATTTTTGTTGCCTGTTCCAGGCTATTGCTGTGGGATTGAACGTGATAAGGGAAATATGTTTGCGCATGCCATTGGTAATTATCTACATCATTTGGTTTCTGAATCCAATCCCATGACATACTGGCACCCTCACGCCTTCTACCCCAGCCACTATTTCACACACTCTCAGAACCTAAAACCTATCCCTTGAAAGAAATACTAGATTTTTTTTTAATAAATTTGAGGTTCGTCTGTTAAAGTGAACTAGTTACACCAAAGTTTACTGATTTTACTTCATTAGTGCATTCACATGTGGGTATTTTACTTCATTAGTGCATTCACATGTGGATATTGTATTACTATGAATTTATCAAAATAATCATTCTTTTCTTGTTTCTAGTTGATGAATGAAGATTTGCTGCAAGATCTTGCATTGTATAAAAAATCACATGAGAAGGCAGTTTCAGCTGCAGCTCGCTCACTCATTGCTTTGTTTAGAGAGGTATGCTGTTCTCTTTCCATACTTTTTTTGGTTCATGTGCCTGCTTCACTAATTGTTTGTTGTCTTCATTTGTTAATGCACCTTGACTGCATGTTTTTGTTTTCTGGTTAGGTTTGTCCTTCACTGCTGGTTAAGAAGGACCGTGGACGCCCAGTGGACCCTAAGGCAAGACCAAGGGCGTACGGAGAAGTCAATGTCCTTAGCAATGTTCCTGACATTGAATTATTGGAAGACGCAGATGAAATTGATGGCAGTGGGGATGATGAAGATAGTGATGAGGCTGCATCTGTTAGTTCTGATGATGGCGATGAGAACGATTCTGTCGGTGATGATGAAGAAATCCAGTTAAATACTGAAGATGATGGAAGCGAGGATGAGGATGCAGTGGATGAAGATGATGAGAATGAAAGCATCAATGAGGATGAGAGTGATATTGGTGATGATGAGGAGGAAGACGAAGAAGAGGACAATGATCTTTCAGAGGAGGTGGAAGCTGAAGAGGATGATGCCCCTGAAGAGCTTGGTGGTTCTTCTAGACCAGGCGATGGTGAAGACATTGGAAATGAAGCTAAAATGTCAAAAGCAGGAAAGAGAAAATTGTCTGATTTTGATGGACAACTTATTGCTGCTGATACAAGTCTTCGAGCTTTAAAGAGGTTGGCAGGAGCAAAGACGAGTCATGCCTCATCAGACACAACCGATGGCATTCTTTCTGATGAGCATTTCAAAAGGATCAAGGAGCTTAAGGTATGTTAATTTTTTTTTCCTGTAAACAGTTGTAAAGCTCAAGTTAATGCCAAAGGTGTGACATTATGGAGATTTAGAAAGTTTTAGTTCACAATTGCTTTGTAAATGTACTTTGCTACACACTTGGACATGGGAAATTCTTATATAATTTTTTGGGTTCTTCATTAATGTGTTCAGGCTAAGAAGGAAGCAACAACTGCCCTGGCTCGACAAGGATTTAAGGTTCCAAGTTCTGATCAACTGAGTGTTAAAAGAGTGGATCCTTCCAAGCTTGAAGTATGTCATCTCCTTTATTGATAAGTACTCTTTTCCTGGTCAAGGACTTGCCATAGGAACATATATTCACGAAAGTTTTCCATGTACTTCACAGGCCCATGTTCGGCTCAGGCTTAGCAAGGAGGAACGACTAGCATTAGTGAAAGCAGGAAGGGAGGACAGAGGAAAGTACCAAGCTCGAACTGCTATTAAACAGAAAAAGGTATTTTGTTTGCCTTTACAAATTTATAGGCCAATTTTCAAGGATAGCTATTCAATATTATACCCAGTTTTCAGATTTCCATGGTCTCTCTGCTTGAATTTTAGTTTCTTCAAGCCACAGCTTTATGTTGAATCTTTTGTCAGCTTAGATAGTTGGATTTTTCGGTTTTATGGGTTTTATCATGTTTGTTTCTTCTGTGATGACCAGACTGGTGGTCTAAGCAACCGTCAGAAAGAACACAAGAAGAATATGCCTTTTGCTGCAAAGAAGGCCAAGGCTCAAAGATCCCGACAAGAGAAAAGCAAGAAGAAACAACGTTCCGGCAAACAGTTCCGCGGGAAGAAAGCGTGGAAACAATAATGAACACCACAGGTGATCTGAAAGTGGATTGTCAGTGTTTCTTATTAATTTCACTTGTAAAATTTCGTTTCAACATAGAAATGTTGTATTTCATTCTATTTTTCTTCTATCACAATGTTGCAATTTTGAAAGTTAATGTTATCATAATCTAACACCATATTCCGCAGAGAGCCCATAATCTTGGTCGTGATATAAAATCCAGTGATGTTTCCCATTTTTTTGGATCACATGTCAGATTTCGTTGAATCGAGACCTCAATCAAAAGAAAAAGAATAATGTACTACTTCATAGATTAATTATTAAAGCCTGTTTTCCGAATCCTGCATTAACCAAAAACCAACTTATTGTTGAACATAATGAAGATCCCCAAGCAAAATTTTTATGCTTTTGTTAGGGCTTTGGAAGCATAATTCTATATGGAGGAATTAGAAGTTGGAACTTTATTTTTGATATGCATGCCACTTATTTCTGTTGCTTATTGGTGAATAATATTATTACTATGTATTACTACAACTATTTACTAACAAAATATATAATAATAATAAATATAAATAAATTTACTAATAGTAATAATAATAATTCTGGCCAAAAAATAATAATAATAATAATTAATATCCAATTATCTTTATTTTTCGTAGTTTATAGATTATTTTCCTAAATCTTTTTTTTTTTTGGGGTCCCTTCCCTAATTCTATTTGGATTTACTTGATTAGTAATTAGTAGTATATTTTAGTTCTTTTTCCTATTTGGAATTGGATTATAAGTCATGGATTTTTGCCTATTTAAAGGCACATTCATCTTATTGTAAGTTGTGCTTGTTCTTTGAATTTAAACTCTTTGAGAAACTTTCCTCTCGTCGTCAACCTCTTAGTTGGAGGATCTTGTAGCGTTTATTATAGTTATAAGCAAAGCTAATTTTTCCAGGTAAGTCTAAAACAACAGATTTCTCTTAAATTTTTATGATTTTAATTCATATATATATATATATATATATATATATATACACACATATATAGT
>AWWV01013716.1:0-31139 GCA_001974805.1 Corchorus capsularis | reverse complement strand
CTTTCTTTCTTTCTTGTTCTTCTTTAATTTTTTTTAGATTTTCATTTAATTTCCTTTATCCTTTAATAAGTATTGGACAATTAATTTAGTTTAAATGAGTATGGATATGTCAATATTAGTAAGAGGACTTTAATATTTGATTAATGATAAATAGATATTTGTTTTTACTTTATTTTCTTAAAAAAAACATACTTTCAATCCGAAAAATCTTTGTTCATGCGTTTTGATATTGTTTTACTTGAATAATTTTGAATGATTGAGTTTTGAAAGTTTGAAGGTTGAGAGAAGTTGAGAGAATTGAAAGGTTTGAAGTTTGATGAAAAATATAATAAAGGGCAAAATTGTCCAAAGGAGGGGCGATAGCTAGTAAAAGGGGACGGTATATAGTACTAATTCACATTTCTTTTGCTAATTTTTTTTTTTTGGTGATCAAGTGATTCTACCTGTTGTCATCAGAAATCTCATTTCAATCAAATATATTTCTTCGTAGTATATCTTATAATTTTCTTATAATTTTTTTTTATTGAATAGTTGTCGCAAGATAAAGGAGATGGTGGTTGAAACCACTACAACGATGATGAAGATGAAGGAAGACACTGTAATAATCCTCACAGATTTGAGGGATGAAGCTCGGAAGAGAAAAGAAGCTCAGATGGGGGAAGAAGAAGAGGAAGAGGATGAGGAAGAAGAAGAAGAAGAAGAAGAAGAAGAAGGTTATTGATATGGCTGTTTTTAGTTGCAGTGGTACCCCAAACATGATGGAATTTCTTTATTCGCTAGGTCTTTTATTTATTCATAGAAAAGCAAATTAAATTATTATGCTTTCTAAGTAGAACCTTTAAGTGAGAATTTTTTTTTAATAATTTAGTTGGGGGTATTTATGACTAGTAGCGATTAACTAATGACTCAAGTTCTTTTTTATTTCAAGTTGCCATATTTTTATACTATTTATTTGTTATAACTTGAACCAACCCGATGAACCCGAAGACAGAAGAATAGTACTTAGCTACAGAAAATAATACAAAATTACACTGCAATTGCACCCCAAATAAAAAGCTCATTTATATAACTTAATTAGCAAGCTGCATCTAGATTCATGAGTCCTGGCATCATCATCATTATCATCATCATCATAGACAAGAAAATGAGGGGTAAACTAAAAGGAAATAAATAATAACCAAAATATAGGTGAGCAAGCAGAGCCAAAATACAGCTTACTCTTCAACCAAACATGAAGGCGAATCACTACTACTACTCTGGCCAAATATATCGGGAATTCCATCCCATTTCCTTTTCTCTCTTGTTTCCCAGTATCCTCCTACATAACGATAACAACCACCCTCATCCTTTTGGAACCATCTTGGCTGCCATCCTCTCTCTTGTAATTTCCTCGCCTAAATCACAGTAAAATAAATAAATCAATGATTTATCCAAGTACAGAGTTCCCAAAGTGCAGATCACAATGATTGTAGATTATGCCAGAGAGTCAAATCTAGTTAGTTTTTGGGATCTCCTTTGTTTCACTACCTAGTAGGTATGGAGATCATTCTAAACAGTTTGTAAATAGCAACACAGAACAAAAACAGCAAAGATAATAATAATAATAAATATAGTTTAAGATCACGGAACCAGAGGTTGTCAAAACCAAGTTTAAAGCAATCATTGCTAAAATATTTACTGTCCAAGAAACTATGTTGAACTCAAACTGAACAATTTAGAAGTACATACCTGTCTTTGTAACTGTTCCAACCTCAACTTCTCCGCATTTGCCAATTCGTATTCCCCATTCTCTAAGTGTCTCTGGTCCGGCCTCAGTCTCGAGTCAGTTGGAGGCAATTTCTCCAATAAACCAGGAGTCAGTTCATTCAAGGATATAGCAAAAGGGGTGAGATTGTATCTTGTCTTAGTAACAGATTTGTCTCTTTCCCAGAGCAAGACAGCTTCTGTCATTGGATCATACCCTTTCGGCTTCGTAGTTGGATCTCCAAGCACATAATACATAGCTTCATCCCATTTCCCCACCAACATGGCAACTTTTTCTCCTGTCCTATTGTGTTGCACAAATCCATGAACCTGAAATTATTGAGAGAAACTGTCAATTTACTCCTAGTTATGGCAACCAGAACAGTGGATAATCACCTTAGCATTTGAGTTTTTGCCATTGTGATTAATGTCAACAAGAAATTCAAAAAGCTCATCAGCAACTCTGGCATTCGAAAAAGCATCAAATTTTCTTTCACCGTCATTTTATAAAACTTCTGCAAGTTTTCGGCAAACCGAAGCCATTTTAACTTAGAATTTTCCAATATTTTAGGGATAGAGCAAATGTATAATAACAATGTGAACCTACGCAGAAATACTCTTCATAACTGCTTACAAATTAGAGGTATTTTTATATTTTATAAGTGTGGACGTTTCTGCTAACACGAAGCCAATCAGACATGAACACAAGATGACCTGATGAGTAAGTATAAAACATGACCTGATGGGGATTTCTGTCTATGATTGACTGCTCCTTGAACTTCAGCTTGCAAGAGTAATTGCCGCTACCTTTGATGCGCATGGTCCCATAGTGATCACAATAGATTTTACCAAGAATAATATTGTATATGGAAGTGGTAACTTTACTCCATTGAAATGTCTCTCCATCCTCAAACTGCAATGTTAGGACACCGACAGGATCAAGTTGAATGGATCGTCCCCAAAATTTGCCTTTGAGATTGGAGTCTGCCCAGAATTTCCATCCTCTACCCTCACAGTGACAAGCAACAACCATTGGGTGGTGACTCACCTGTATGCAAGCAGCTTGTCAAACAAATTGTTAAAACAAATAGTCATATAACTGCCCCTTGGCCTATTTCACTAACAATGATCTAACAGAAAGACATGTTCTTATCAAAAATAAAATAAATTAAAATGTCATTTGCTTATCTTTCTGTCAGAGTTTCTCATTACAAGACCAGCTAGCCCAACATATATAAATGAACTTGGGTTTAAAGAATATAGTACCTTTTCAGAGAAAAATCGAAGTCCTTTATCTGGATAGTCAGCCTCATAGGTTTCCCCAAGAAGAGGATTGAAAGGTTTGCACTGTCGACCTTCTGTTGAAGCATAGCCAGATACAGCAAAAGCCGCAACATTTAGAATTCTCATCAAGTCATTTTCCTGCACCATGTCAACAATCCTTGGCAGTCAATTATAACATAAAAAAAAACTCAATATTGAACAGCTACAAATTCCTTACACCAAGAATTTAAGAAAAAAAAAACCAAATGCCATTGCCACCTCTAGACATACTACACTCAAGAAAATAAGCATGCCTTAATTTCTGGACAAAGTAAGAAAGAGAAAGAGAACCCAAATGTCACGGTATACTGTTAGGACCATCATCCTTGCTAACATAATGTCTAATAAACCAGGGATTTCGTAACCTGGAACTAAATTAGAATTCTTTGACTAAATTTTTTAAGTATGAAAGAAGTGGAGGCCAAAAAAAAGGGAAGAAATGCATCACATTTGCAGGAAATTACATTAGACATGATATGGCATTCTGTCAGCATATATTAGTAACATGCTAGTAAAGCTAGGTAACGTAGTCTCCTTTTACGAAAGTATCTTTTAATAAATAGCATGACCAAATAAAAACAACCTCTCATAGCCAATAGAAGATTGTCCATCTTAGAAAGGAATGAAAGCATCCAAATTCAAATGCTGTAATCACAGATTAAAAAATCAAGCTTCTAAACTAAGGCTCTAAGGCTCAACATCAGGTATAGTAAGTTCCTAAAAAAACCCAACCTGCAGAGAAGGTGTTAATAAGCAAATGACGGTGCATATATAGAATTCTTGTTGTGCAAGAGATGCCTAACTGGAAAAGGGATCTTTTCTTTATCTTTTTCTATCCTTCTTTCTTCATTTCCACAATTCTATTATTTTCCCGTTTTGGTTAGAGAAACAAAAAGCTAAGGATTCGAAGATACACAATAACCAGAAAAGGTCGGTAACCAACTGCTAATGATAATTGATAAATGAAACCAGCTTCAAAAATATACATCTGGACCAAGAAAATTAAGAACCTAAAATGTATATGGCAACTTCTAATGAGCTTATCTACATAAGACGGTACATAATCTACCTGAATTAATATGAAACTAGCAGATCATGCTTTATAACTTCTTTGCCACAAAAGAAAGCAGAGCTGAGGACCTGACCTGCTTTCCCCATTCCAAGGCTCGGTCAACCAAGTATGAGTACTCCAAATCCTCAAAGCACTTCTGCAATGAAGAGAGTGGCTCATTAAAATAAACAGGAAGACAGACGCCGGATAAATCCTTTCCAATGTTGTCTTTGATAATAGACCACAAGCCGACTGGCTTCTCTTTCTCCTTTGGTTCTGGTAGGTTATCCCTCCTTTTGACATAAGGATATTGAATCATCCTGATTTCCTTTTCAGGTGCGCAGAACCGATCAGAAAAGAAACCATCTTTATCATATATACTGCCATTCCCAGTGTCCCTGCACCGGTAGGAAGCACTTCTTAGAGCTTCGGAAGACAAAAAGTCATTTGTATCAAAATATATTCCATCATCTTCATCTGTTTCAACATCTGCACCATCTTGACTTTCATTATCTGCGTCAGAATCAGTTGCACTCCCCTCTGACATGACAGAATAGAAATCTGCAACAGGAGAAAGGCAGGGCCGGAGAAGAGTTCTTAAACTTCAAAATATACAGGAACCTACTTAAGCATGTAAAGAATATTGTAGCAGTCAAGCAAGCAATTTATTACAAAAAAGAAAACTAACCACTAAATCGTCTTCCTTGTCCACAATAGGACTCGCGCTCCTTTGTCTCATCTACTACAGTAGTTTCCAGCTCTATTTTCTCTGTCTGCAAATTAAGTTGGAAGATTGGTATTACACCTCAAAAGGTGACTTTTTATTGTGTGAGTTCCTTCATATTCAAGAAAATTTAAATGAAAAATTATAAAAACAAGCAAAGAAATCTATATATAATATGTCAACATGAGAAAGGATTAATCACTACTGACAGTTGAGTAAAATAAACAAATATCAACATTGAGAAACAAGGGTGATGTTTGTCACTGTACAAAAACAAGCCTAAGCGGACTTCAATGACCAAGCTAGAACAGAAAATGAAGAAATTTAGAAAGCTAGTGAGTAAAATATCTAGTATCTTATTCATGCATGTTTGTGTAGCATCATACTGACATGTTTCCAGAACAAATTCAGGTGAATCTTAAGTTGCTATTTAAAATATTTTATCTCATGTCAAATGCCAAAGCCAGAATCTGTGAGATTGGCACAACAATAGATCATACCTATCAACAAGTATCAAGTGACAACAAGACACTTTAAGAGGGTAAAAGAATGCGTGACCAAGATATCTTCATCTTTCCATATATTTGATCATTTTTAATTTTACTGATCCACAATGGAAAATAACATGTACCTCCAATTGCCGCAAGGTGTCGAGTAACAAAATATGTTTGTGTTGGAGAGCCTTGAGCTTATTTTGCATCACAGAAAGTTCAGAAAGCATTATAGATTCACATTCTTTGATGATGGCCTCACCCATGCCTTCCTGTAATAATAGTGACCTTAGCTTCTCAGTTGAGATGACAACATCCTCAGAAGTTTGAAAATCATTACTTGACAACACTCTGGGAAAATGATCTTTCGCAGCCAGCAATGCTTCAATCCATGCAGTTCTGTCTTCTCTTGACACACAGCGTAAGTGAAGAGTCTTTGTTCCTGTGAATATAGTAAGCCTTTTATCATCTGACTTGCTTGCACGAATTGAAGAAACCTGTGCATCAGTTTCCCAAACTCAGTCTTCTTTCTTCAAAAACAGTAGTACCATAAAATAAATAGATTCACTAATTCACTAGAGCACTAATGCAGTGGAAGGTAGCAAGTGATATACTAAATTACTAATTATTGGACCAGGGATATAAAATAGCTCTCATTTTCATTTTCTTAGTCCCTTTGGCTTTCCACCCATTAAAGAAACTTATGTTTTAGATTTGTGATGAGCATCTTTGTAAGAATAAGTCAAACTTCTAAACTTTTAAAAACATATTTTTATCTTTGAACTTGTCTGGTGCAGTTGTGTAGGCTATTTTTTACAGCCAGATTCTCATTACAGATGATGAGAGTGTACTTTTTTATTGGGTCTTTTCCCAAAGTGTTCATCAGGAACCCTGAAAATGCATTCGAATTGTTTGTTGCCACACCAACGGACAAAAGAACGGGTAAAATAAAAGGCTAAGCATACCGTATAGACTATAGACTTTGTCCCAGATAGGTAGTAAGTAGTAACCTTAATATCAGAATACATACAAATAGACTTTCGCAGAAACAAGCACTTCCATAAATCAAAACATGCAGCAAAAAGGGAAAAAAAAAAAGTTAAACCCCAAAAAAACATCATCAATCCCCCCATATCCTCTAACCCCCCAAATCCTCAATCCCGGATTTAATGGGTCCTCCAAGATGTGGCTCCATAAGGAAGAAAATGATACTACTACTAAAACAGTTCCTGAATACTAATTTAGTAATATAAAATTTCCATACATGCAACCATCAGTAACCACACATTTAAATTATAAAAATGAAAAGGAAAAAGAGTTTTCTTTTTAAAATACCAAAAGAGACGGCCCTTTTGCCACGGCAACAAAAATAACACAGAATGAGGAAGTAAACTGAGTAATAAAAGTAAGGAAGGAAGCAAAACAACCTTCAAATGAATTTCACCAAAAGGTTTGCACTGAGTCGCCGCGGAGTTAACCCGATTGCTGCTCCAGTTAGCTTTCCTTATGTACCGCACCGAGTCCTCGCCGATCACTCGGACACTCTTCTCCCTCGTGGGACTCATCACAAGTTTATCAGGTCCGTGAACCTTGTAATACGAGAGAACTCCGTCCTCCAACACGAACCACCGCGACCTCCATCCTTTGCCGTAATTCACCCACTTGTAAAGGATCCCAGCGACGCCGTGGACGGAGGCGGCATCGCCGACGATTGACTCGTCGAACAATCCAGCTGCCGAGGCATGATTCGTCAACGAAGGCGAGGATTTGTCAGTGTCGGCGTTGATGGATGAGACTTGAGATGAGAAGCTCGGTTTGGAAGAGTAGTTAACGGTTTTGATGGACGTCTCGATGCTGAGCTGGCATTGAGGACCCGATTTGGTAACCACCGGGTTAGCCCGGTCACGATCGATAGATACAGGAGCAATGCAGCACAGAGGATTCATCTCTCTCTCTCTTCTTCTTTGAGCTTATAAACACCAAACCAGCAAAACAAACAAAACTGGATTACTTCTCAAAATTCACCAAAACGACATCGGATCAGATTCAGATAAATGCCAGAGTCAGACACGGAGACGAGAAACAGCAGCAGAGCCGGAGTAAGAGGTGGCGGTGCTCCGAGGAGAGAAACGCCGGACGGCCGGATCGGAGAGAATGCGAGACCCGATCGGAGCTCGAAACGAAACGTTTCGGAAATGACATGGAAAACGGATATATAAAAAAAAGCGAGAGAAAAGGAGGGGAGGGGGCAGTTACGAGAAGTTATAAAGAAGAGGTTCAGTGCGCACACAGATCCATTAAAGGCAGTGGTCAGTGATTTCAGTAATAGGGGGGGAAGCCAGTGAGGCCTCGATGGCGTAGGTTAAGCTAATTTAGCTAAACGCCATTAAAATCCATTATAAATGCTTCTTTATTTTTACTACTTTAAATAATAAGCTTGGATTTGCAGAGGAAATAATATATTTTTTAAAAAAATAATAATAAATATTTTTGGAGATGATTGTGGGGGGAGACAGCTAACGTGCGCATTTTTTGTGATTGAAGAAGGGAGGAGGGTGGGGAAGTGTTTGTCCGTTGGGTCATGGCCCGTTAGTTGAATGAAAAGACGGTTATGACCCTATTAAGCGGCATTTATTAATGATGATTGCGATGTTATTAGGGGTAATGGGGTAATTTAGGGAGGGGGTGAAAGCGATTAGTGAAGGAGATGGGGGATTTTGATGCCCGTAATAGAGCAGCAGTGAGCACTGAGACAGAGATTTTTGTGTGTGTGACCAACCTGCTTGATGGGCAATACTCCCTCCTTTTGGCGCTTTTTGACATTTTCTCTTTAATTTTGGTTTTTTTTTTCATTTAATGATTTGGTCTGCCTCTTTACCCGACTGAATGGTTGAAATTTATAAACAACTTTTTTGCTTTGCTTTGCTTGCTCGCTTGCTGCTGATGGCTTGCTGCAGTGCCTCTGTTTAGTTTTCTTCCCTCTCTTGTGTACAGTAATTAAAGTGGTCACATTTTCAACACCCTCTTTCATTGAAGTTAATGGCTAGCCAATACACAAAACTGTTGAATAGTAATAGTATTATTATATTTTAGTAATTTTTTGTAATGTTATAGCATTATTATATTTTAGTAATTGTTGTAATGGTGTACATTAATTATGTTCAAGTTGTGTCGGTCCATTATAACATAAAATTTTCCAAATTATAATTCTTTAACTCAATTTCGAAACCTTATTTAAGAGCAACAAGTAAACGAATCACTTGAATTATTTTATATATTTCTATATAGTAGTATATATCTTTATAGGTTGTTTCAGCCTTTTGGTCAAACGTCATGCTACTAGTGATGCATGTAATATTGCTACTGCCCTTTGTTTGAACTTTGATGTCTCTTCTTCTCATAGTCAGAAACTCGGAACAGAGGATCACTTTCAAAGAAAAGGAAAAGCAGCAATATGATCAGTGAGAAAAAGAGCTTCTTCATCGATCCATGGCCAAGTTACTAGAAACATATAAGAGACATCTCTTTGAATTTGCATGCATGCAAGAAAGTCTGCCAAGATCGAGGAATTTGTCACAGCGCAATATTGCTATCAATCATCGAAGGAAAGCTGATTTAGTAGTACTTTTGTTATCATGTATGTATATGTATACAGAATTAAATCAATAGTGTAAGAATGTTTGAGAACGTATATGAAATCTTAATTCTACGTATGTAGTACAAAATAGGTTTTTTGTTAAATTGCTACTCATGTTGCCCAAAAAAAAATTGCTACTCAAAAGTTTTTTGTGAAGGGAAAAGAAACAAAAATGTTTCTTATGTAATTGATTAGAGACAATAAACATCATTATCCTTCTCAAGTTGGCTAAAATGGAATCATTAATTAACCTTTGTGTGTCAATAAAGTGACCATTCTCAATCCTATCTTTATCAAATTATGATGTTCTATATATTTACATAAAATATTGATACATACATGTGTGTGTGTGACATAATTTTAGATTTCAGATTTTGTAGTTAATGAAATGAAATACATATTTTAGACCTTGGGATTTATTCATGGTTCGATGGGACTCGATTTCGGATAAATCAGAATATAACTTATAGACGGTGCTAATTTCACAAAAACAACTTTCAAAAGCATCCCATTTGCAACTAAAAGGGTCAAAATGTTTCCTATAGTTTTGAAACTGAAGATAGTATATATGGGTGACGGTATTTGCTCTTTCTTGTTTGTGCATGTTAGATGAGAATATTTGTATGAAGGGAGAGCTCCGAATAGAATTTATCCTGAATTGAAAGTGCCCAATGATTGTATATTTGTGGGTTGAGCTATCTTTATCAATAAACAGTTGAACCGGGGTTGCTCTTTTGTTTCCATGACATGAATCTTGCACCCAATGAGCAAACATATTTCAAGCTTCTCGACAAAAATATTCCTTCATTTGATTTTACAATTCCATTAATTAATTTAATGGAATGACTCGTTAAAAAAGAAAATAATACCCTCCTTTCTTAAAAAAAAAAAAAGAAAAAGACTAAAACGTAGAGCACATCTATCGTCAAAACAAAGCCTCATATATACACATTTAACATTGAGATTGAGATAAAACGACAAGGGAAGAAATGATTCAAGAGGTGACAGCTTAAGTACTATACTAATAATGTAACATAATAATTTTGCTACATTTTCTTTGAGATAATTCAAGCATTTTCTTGTGTATCCATCATCTTCATAATTGTCGACATAAGTCATAACACATAATAATTCTTTTTTTTTTTTTTGCCAATAACACATAAAAATTGTAATAATGTAAAATATTAGAAATGTTTTAACTTTCAAGAAAGATCGATGTTGCATTTGAGGTTTTATGTTGGTCGATTTCAAATTAATTAAGGTCTAGTGCGACTTATGAAGAAGGGTTTACATCAAACAAAGTAGATCTTGTTAGTTATCATTAGCAACAAAATATTGGGGAAAAATTCAAGTTCTTTTAACCCTAAATTTTATCAAAATGGGGAAAAAAGAAAGTATTAAAGGAAAAATGAGAATTTTTGTTATATGTCATCTTGAGAAGATATGATGGGGTCCAATCCGAAGGTGAATCTGAAACATGATGGGAAATGTCCTATGTTTTCCTTTATTTATCCTTTTTAATTTTTGGGTCTATTATTATTCTTTTCTCTTTTTTTTTTTGGCCAGAGGGTATTAGTATTATATTAATTTATTTATTATATTTATTATTCATAAAAATAAAATAAATAAATGAAGGAAAGAAAATGGCAAGCAAAGCAACCAACCACCGACTAGTAGTTTATAAGACCACATGAGCCAAGGTGGCCAAACACGTGGCACGTGGTTTAGTTGAGTTAACGTGCACCTGACCTGACCAAAGCAAAGTGCTGAATGCAGATGAGATGATGCTGCTTGCTGCCTTGGCCTTCCCTGAATCACTCACTTCCTTTTTTCTTTTTCTTTTTTTCCCCCCCCCCCCCTTTTTTTTAAAGGGAGAAAATGAGAGTTGCATTATTACCTTTGGATTCTTGGTGTTTTTCGTTAAATTTTAAATGTTTTTTTTTGTTCTGAAAAGATTGCAAGAATGTAGACGGCAAAAAGATAGGATCGGATTTGTTTATAGGAGGGACGACGCATCTCTCATTTTTCTAATTTTCTTTTCCTATAGTACTTCAATTTTTAATTACTTAAAAACAAAAAGGAAAAAGAAAAAGAAAAAGAAAAAACTAGCTCGTACAAATCATAAATCATTGAAGTGTAAAAATAATGCTAAAAAGCACCTTATGCGGCGGGTATGTACATCCATTAATTTACAATTTTATTAATTTTTTAACAATTAGTTATGTGGGAGGAGATTGATTTCATGAGAATTTATCAATCTTTTAGCTTTGTTGATAATAAACCGTTACGTGACATTACTTCGAGATAGAAAGCTCCGTACAAGTGCTATGACCCAGTTTTGAGATAGAGAACTCAATCGAGGAAGAATCCCCTCATGAATGGACTCTCTCTAACGATTAAATCAGTAGGATCTATGTGTGTGTAGTGATTAGTGAGAGGTTTTTTTTTTTTCTTTTTTTTTTTTGAAAAACTAGTGAGAGAGTTTAAGAGTATCAGATGGAATATAATTTGAGGCATATCTCATTATCTTGTCTATTTATTTATACCTTATAAATGGGTCTTGTGAGGCCTTGATGAGCCTCTTCAGACTAATAGGCCTTTGGGTCATACTCAACAAATTTTTTTTTTTTTTTATAGAAACAACAAGAGATTTAAATTGATAATATAATTATGGAATTTGAAGTTTGTGTTTATGTTTAAAAAAATTAAGGGAAATGCATACACATTTATAATTGTTTAAGACAATAATAATCGTAACAAGTGCTTGCATTCTGGGACCGGGACGTATTCAAGCAGTTGCTGATCTATATATGCAAGGGAATGGGTGATATTGCTGAGGTTTGAGGGTCATCGGTCACACCCTCACAACAGACTCATTGGTGTCCGCCACCCGTGCATGGTTAAAATTAACTCGAATGTCTCCTTTTACTCCAGTAGGGGAGGAGGCGAGCTTGGGAATTGTAGTTCGCGACAGTGGAAGGGCAATTTTGGTTGTTGCTTATAGGCGTGTGTATTTCACTTTGAGTCTTTCGTATGCCGAGGTCCATGCCATTTTGCTGACTTAAATGTTGCTCTGGAGTTTGGTCTTACTAATTGTATTTTTTAAAGTGATTCTCTTATTGTAGTCACGAAAATTTTAAAGTCCGGGATTCAGGATGTGGCTTCTTTATTTAATATATATATCTTATATCTTACATATTATTTTTGTAACCAGATGAAATTACTAAATGTTTCTTCTAATTTTTAACCTGGGACAACATTATCGTCCCGTTTTAGTCATTTCTCACATGCGGTTACATTAAATTAATTCGTATTTCATCTCTCTATAATCTTATAATTCATATTCATAAATTATATTTATTATATTTAAACCCACAATAAATGCGTTCACATTTACAGAGAAAAAAAAAATCTATAAAAATTGACTCATATGATAATGACAAATTTTAATTAGTTTGATTATCAGTAGTTTTTAAGTAAAAATGTAATATTAAAATAAATTAATAAATAACCGGATTCGGGTAGTGGGTAGCGGGCACTACCTGAACTGTCACGGGTACTAAAACTACTACCCGTACCTAAATCTGTTCATGGGCCGGGCCGGGCTGGGTTCGGGTTGGACATAGCCTTGAGATTAAGGCCATTGGTGTTGCCCAAGCCCGGCCCATTTATAAAACGGGGCTCAAACTTTTGTCCAAGCCCGCCCATTTATCAAATACTTAGACCAAGACCCGTCCAAAAGCCCATCTAATTTTTTTTAATAATTAATTATATAAATATAATTGTAAATATAAAATATGATATATACGACCTATAATATACTATTCTTATTGATAATAAGATTTTCTACATATATTATTCACATTTTTCTTATTTGAGATACGGTATACGTATAAATTATATTTAATATATATTATATATCAACAAATAAAAAAATCATATTTCCTTAATCGGGCTGGGTTTCGGCTTTTTCTCTTATACCCAAGCCCGACCCATTTAATAAACGAGCTTGATATTTTTGTCCAAGCCCATCAAATGGGCTTAAAATTCTTGTCCAATCCCTTTAAAATATCAGGCGGGCTTACGGGCTTGGAAGGGTAGCCCCGCCCTTGAACAACTCTACCCGTACCCTACCCTAATCCGATTATACAATAGCCTAACCCTACTTAATTTGGTCGGGTAGTACCAGGTACCTTATTAACTACTACCCACTTGCAACCCTAGGATTCATTTTTGAACAATAATTAAGAATGTATTTTTTAAAGGATTTATTTTTGAATGATATATTATGGATGATATATATTATATTACTAGGTATTGAAACACTTGCAAAACAAATAATAGGTATAAACAAGTATACCCACATTAAAAATTCCCTGCAGCGCAAGTGCGGGATACCCCTCTCGTAGTAGTTATTCTTCTATCTATGTAAATAGAGATACCAATATTTTGACACATATGTTAACTAGGATTAATAGCTACCATGTGTGGTGCGGGAATCTTCCTTTCAGAGTTTGTAATTCCGATTTTCCTAATTAATGAAATTTCTTATCATTTTCTAAAAAAATGAAAGACAGTATTATACCAAAAACCAAAGGTTAACACAATAATGACTTGAATAAGAAAAAAATATTTTGTTAATATATTTTTGTTATTACATTATTAAGTGATTTATCATAATGTTTTTGTTATGATCAAAATTAACTAATGTGATATGATGTTTAGACTTGAGATCTTCTAATCAGTTCTACCTCTTTGGATCTGTTCCTCCATTGACCATTACCCTTCTGCTATGGCCTATGATGGTGAGCTTTAAATCAGGGAAAGTGGGACTGGGAACCATATATGGATTAACCTTGAAAGATTCTTCATTTAACAGTTTCTTAATATGTGTTTATGGATATTAATTATGGGTACGTGTCAATTCTTTATCGGTTCAAAGTTAAAGAAAACTCGCAAATTTCCAAAAAGAAACCAAATCATGCACTGAAACAGCGAAGAAGACTGACATTTGTTAGAATCGAAAAAATCACATGGTCCAAAACATGCATAGCTAAGAATCTCGCACACATGGTCCTACGATTGTAACCAAAAGTCTGCACATCACCACCACAGATCAAGAAGACTTACTTTCTAATCCTTCTATATTTGTTGTTACACCTTTTAGATTACATAAATCATCTTCCTAGTACCAATTTGAGACTTAACAATTTCAAATATTAATTGATTTCATTTTCAATCCTTACTTTTTCTTAGGTTCTTAGGATAAAAGTAAGATTTTGATCATAATTAAATATTCAAGTTACAAACCTATGGATGAAAAGTGAAAACTTACATATCAAACATGATTAATTAAGACCATAATAATTAGCATATGCTGATCTTGAAAACGGCTCTTATGCTCGGAAATGAAATGTTCCAAATGCTCTGGGAAATTATTGCTCCCATTGGACCATTTTGTATCTATATGCATTAGGAACTCGATTCATGGATCTCTCGGTCCGAGAAATCAAAATAAGAGGATTGAATCATTTCTTCCGACTCTTTTTCAAATTCGATAAATATTGCTTGATCATATATTTCATTATACAGTAAAACTTCTATAAATTAATAATGTTAGGACTATGAAAATTTATTAATTTAGAGAGTTATTAATTAATCGATAAATTAATAAAATATTAATTTAAAGATTTTTTTTATTCCATAATATAAATTTGATTATATAAATAAATATAACTAATATACATAAATATGTATTCATTGTTTTAAGTATTCAAACCATTGACTAATTAAATAAAATTTAATACTAGTCATATTCATTGTACTAGTTATAGATGAAATTATGTTCATTACACTTACAATACACATTCAACGTACAAATATACAAATTTAATACATGTTCATTGATTATATAAATATAAATATAATATACATGCATATATGTATTAATTCTTCGTATTGTTTTTAGTGTTCAAGCTATTGACTATAATTACTCTTCAGAATTTTTTGTTGCAGTTCGAGAAGACAACACTGGAACTTTTAAGTGCAATGAGAAGAATTAGAGATGAAATCCAATCAGATTTAAATTTCATGAAAAAAACAAACAACAATAAATTCATATTTTACTAAATTGTCTTAGATATATATGTAAATTTTAGAGAATTATTAATTTATAATATTGATGAGACTATATATATATATATAAGGGTTTTTATAAAAATTATTATCTTATTAATTTATCGAAATTACTATTTTTTATAATTGACCCAAGTCGGGACCGGAATAAAATATTATTTTAGAGAGGTTATTAATTTATCGAGTATTAATTTATGAAAGTTTTACTGTAGTTCTATGATTCAGAGTATTTTCCTATTTGATATGCATCAAAACATTAGTCTTACAAAAATGAAGTAGCAATTCTGAAAGAAGAAAGTTGAATCTCATCAATTAAGCAATGACTCATCTCACTGGTCTAATTACTTACATAATAATATAATTATCAAGAATGTATACAAACACATTAATTCTTAATCTATGGGATATGACCATGCACTTCTAAGTATAGACCCCAAGAGAGCTTACAAAAATTTTAGATAATGTGACTAGTTAATCGAACATAGCAATTGTAGCTGATATGATTAGGGAATGTAAATAAAGTTTCTTAATTTAGCATATCTTTATTATTTTATAGCCAATTTTAAAAATAAAATTTCCTCGAGAAAGAAATTACATGAAAAACAAAAATTGTCTTTGTCAACTACAAGTACAACCGTCGCACCCAATAAATACCCCTTTCGGCCCTTTCCCAGTTCTCCAACCTCACCTCTATGCCTTATGAGTTATGATCGTTAATCCCAAGTCCCAGCGTGGGTCCCAAAATTCCAAAAGTTCTCCGATCAGAAATCAAACGGTCCAAACTCCACTCCAGAGAGTCACCGTCAATTTATAAAAACATAAAATAATTTTACCTACTGTTAGTCAAAATTGACGAAGCCGTACCTCTCCATCTCCAAGCTTTAAAAGAAGAAAAAAAAAAGTGAAAAAAAGAAGGAAACTAGGAAAGGAAGGTTGTTGCGTTGTCTTTCTAGCTTTTTTCTTTCTATAGTTTGATTGCTAAGAAAAGTATCAATCGAGAGAGAGAGAGAGGTGAAAAAGAAAGAGGGAATTTGATTTCCTTTTTGATGATATAAAATGATGATGAGGTTGATGAGAAATTTTGGTGGGATGGAGTTATTTTGAAATGGGTTTTTTTAATATTGGATTTTCCAATTTCGTCATCGCCAACGACAGCTATAATTCGAAGAAGCTACTATCGTTGAAACGTCGCTGCTTTCGGTTAGGATCTAAGTTTATTGTTGGTGTCGAGTCAATACCGTCGGCGTCGGGGGAGTTCGCTTCTCCTTATCTGCGCTTCTTCAAGCGCGCTTCATGACCATGATTTCTTGCCCCCGAGTCTCTTCTCTTGGATCTCGCTCGCAGATCCACCGCCACCGCCACCACATCAATAATCAACAACAACTTCCTAGCCTTCCTTTTTCTTCCCGATGGACCCCACTTCTCGCCCCGCTGTCGTCATCGATAACGGCACTGGGTATGGTTTATCTTCTCTTTATTGTGACTGAAATAGCTGTAAATTGCTTGCTCGCAATCTTTTTGATGAAATTCCCCAGTTATTTCATTTCGTAATCCAATTTACTTTTCTTGTATTCTTAATCGAATTGGTCCTTTTATTTTTGCAGGTATACTAAGATGGGATTTGCGGGGAATGTAGAGCCGTGTTTTATTCAACCAACAGTACTAGCAGTAAACGAGTCGTTTTTAAATCAATCCAGAACTTCTTCAAAAGCAAATTGGTTAACTCAGTATTCGGCTGGGGTTATGGCAGATCTTGATTTCTTCATTGGAGACGAGGCATTCGCGAGATCGCGAGCAAGTAATTCTTATAATCTTACATATCCCATTAAGCATGGTCAAGTTGATAATTGGGATGCTATGGAACGGTATTGGCAGCAATGTATATTCAATTACTTACGGTGTGATCCTGAGGATCATTACTTTTTGTTGACGGAGAGTCCGCTTACTGCTCCTGAGAGTCGAGAGTATACGGGTGAAATTATGTTTGAGACGTTTAACGTTCCGGGGCTTTATATTGCTGTGAATTCTGTGCTTGCTTTAGCAGCTGGCTACACTACTTCTAAGGTTGGTGACTAAGTTTTTTGAAGTATTATGTTTGCTGGTAGAATATGCCTTCTTTTTTTCATTATTATATGTAGCGTTCCCTAATTAACTTGATTCTCCAGAACCATTATTATTTATAAACTATATCTTCAAGCTAAATTTTTTAACATTGAATTGTGAATGCGAATGAGGGTTGGTGGATGTCTATGCGTTCAACAGCCAATTGAGAATGATACAAAGCCATTTGGTGATTAGAAATTAGTAGTATTTTTGACAATTACTATTACATTATTACTGCCGGGAGAAGTGACTGAACTACCCTTTTTCTTAATTCAATGTTTCAAGTTCTCTTTGAAAGAATGTGAAATAGTTATTTATGAAATCATTGAATCAGAGAATATGTTGCGGAATTAAGCTCTAGGAGTAATTTTATGATCAATGGTGTTTTCTGGCAAGTACCCATATCAATTTATCCAGTCTTTACCTATATATCAGCTTGGGGAGGCCTTTATGAGCTTAAAAATCTTTGCCACTACCTTAATTGTTCCTGCTTTGTTAGTCATTGACATGCTAATGCATATGGTGCCTGTCATACTCATATACTGCATGGCGTTTTAAATTGTTTCTATTCCTTTTTATCATTAATTATAGGAAAGAATTATGGACATATATCTGTTGCTAATTGAATGAGCATAATTGTTGCTGTAAATGCATGTATATTAATTATGATGAAGGCATATACCTGTTGCTTATCCCATGGGTATAAGCCGTGGCAGTATATACATGTGCACCAATGGGGTCTGTTTGGATAAGTCAATGTTGTAGAGTTTGGAGAATCGGTCTATCTTATCTTTTTGCTTATGTCTTGTTAATCATCGGTGTGTATTAATCACTTCCATTTAGACTGACCCATAGTTTTCCATAGTGTGAGATGACAGGGGTGGTAGTGGATGTTGGAGATGGGGCTACTCATGTTGTACCTGTTGCAGATGGTTATGTTATTGGAAGCAGCATTAAGTCAATACCAATAGCTGGAAAAGATGTTACTCTCTTCATCCAGCAGCTCATGCGGGTAATTTTTGTTTCTTGACTCTCTACCTGTTGACAGTAAATTATTTTATGCTTCTTGGCTTTAAGCATTGTTTGTCATTGATTTGGTATCATTGGATTGCAATTTATTCAATTTTCTAGTACTTAAGGTTATTATTATGTAATGATGCAAAACTTCTCTAGACTCTCTGTAGTCTCACTCACCCTTCTTATGGCTGGATTTATATACTTTTTCACTTCCTTATCATATGCTCCGCTTTGAAGCACTCAGCTACAGTTTGTGACAATGTCATGCTGATGCTTATGCCATTTTTATTTTGGCTGTGTCATTTGCAGTATCTTTGTAGATGAAACTCAATACCATTTTAGATCTGTGCGGTTTATTGTTTTGCCTTTCTCTGCGATTTGAAGAGAAAATGCTGGTATTAATTTGTTAAAAAGGACTGTTCACCGGAGGCAAGCTAAATTAAAGCTGTTTATTAACAGCTGGATGTTTGATCTCTTATATTCTATTATCTATGCAATTCTTAGTATGAGATGGTTTTGCTTGTAAATGCTCACAAACTTTGGACTTTAAATGTTGCCTTTCTGTGTACTCTTTGATTTGTGCATATGGTGATTGTAAAATCATTATTCCATTTAGTAATTTAGTAATCATGAATTCTTGCCTTTCGATGCCTTTGTTTGCAGGAAAGAGGAGAGAAAATTCCACCTGAGGACTCATTTGAAGTAGCTCGAAAAGTGAAGGAGATGTACTGCTACACAAGTTCTGATATTGTCAAGGTTATTTTTGCTTCCTTGGATTATGGTTTTGGAAAAGTTTCGGCACGACTATGATGACATCAATTTTACTTAGGATGTTATACTTAATGAAGTTGCAAATTCTCACATTTGTCTTAGGTAATTTGATAATAACTTTTTTTTTTCTTCACTATCGTAGGAGTTCAACAAGCATGACAAAGAACCTGCAAAGTACATCAAACAATGGAAAGGTATTAGACCGAAGACAGGGGCACCATACACCTGTGATATTGGTTATGAACGATTTTTAGGCCCAGAGGTTTGTCCTCTTTTTTCCTAGCAGACTCATTCCTTAAGTTCAAGATTATTGGAACTTTTGGCATTTCTTTATATTTGATAAGCATTTTGTTGGGTTTCGGGTTAGTCTAGAATGACTAATGCTTAAATAATATGATCGTTGAGGAGCAATTCAAGGAACTTTCAAATGGTTAGCCTCCTGGCTGCCTTATGAACATTTTCCCTTGTGTTAATGCATATATTAGTCTCATGACATGCAAGCATTGGTTTTTTGTTTGTCAGGATCCAATTACTAAGATGTTTGATCATCCTTTTCCTTATTGTCATTAATCAAGCTATGTTTGCTTTAGAGGTTTGGTTGCCTTGCTGCTACCATTCATGTCAACTTTCTATTTGTCAAAACTTGCATTATTCCTGTGCTTTTTATGTCCCACTCATCCTAACAATCTCCCTTTAATTTGAAATGATTTTGAGTTTGCCCTATTCATGGTCTTGTCCAACAATATGTTAGTTTTGACCAACTACAGCAATTTAGATTTTCTATTCTTGAATAAACTGAAGTCAACTTCCATCAACCGAAGTCTGAAGCATAATTGTAGTGTATGGAGCTGGGTTTGTAAGGTTTATTGATTCAACTGCTGGTTAGGTTTCTTAAATTGACATGCTTTGGCACTTGTCTACTTAGGTGATACAACCAGGTAGTTGATGATACTGTTTTTTCTAAATAATTGACATCTGGTTAGCTTTTCTGTTTATAAATTGCTTCTCAATTGTTGTTAATGTTCTTTACAATTGGTTTTATAGGTGTTCTTTAGTCCTGAGATCTACAGCAGTGATTTTACCACTCCTTTACCAGCTGTAATAGATAAGTGCATTCAATCAGCACCGATTGACACAAGAAGAGCATTGTATAAGGTCAGTATGCATTGGCTCAAAAGAAAGAGAGAAAAAGACTGCAAAATTTGGTTCTTAGCCCAAATAAGTTTAAGTCCAGCAATAAGAGAGTGTTATAGTTGAAGGTTGAGATGATTTAACTGCTACTCGTGCACTTTGCTTCTTGATGCGTTCTAAGTCTGAGATCAACTGTCAGTTTTCAATTTAATATTTCCAGGATAAAGTTCTTTGGAATGTGGGTTATTTTAATTTAAACTCTACGTTTCTTCTGTATTCATGAGATGCTTTGAGTTTGTTTAGCAGACCTGTCTGATGCTAATGTGTATAGTTCTAGTCATAGCGGCTTGATTACTATTATTTGACCACAAAAAATTCTTTGCCTAGTCAAAAAGTGTTGATATTTGGCTGTGCCAATGTTACATCCTTAATGATGACAAAGAAAAAAAAATCAGAGCTTGCAGTTAAATCCATTGACTGATGAATGATATGAGAAGAGAATCACCTTATATTTGTATAAGAAATTTTTGCACTCTCTATTCACAGTTTAAACTCTTTCCAGAATATAGTGTTATCCGGCGGATCAACCATGTTCAAAGATTTCCACAGAAGGTTGCAGCGGGATCTGAAAAAGATTGTGGATGCCCGAGTTCTTGCTTCTGATGCTCGGCATGGTGGAGACATAAAAGTAAGAATTTTAGTGTTTAATTTGTGTGATTGTCCCATCAAGATCTTAGAAAAGCTAAGTGCTAAAGTGCTAATATCCTATCGGGCCTTGACCATTCAGGCACAACCTGTGGAAGTTAATGTAGTCAGTCATCCTATCCAAAGATATGCAGTTTGGTTTGGAGGTTCTGTACTTGCATCAACCCCCGAATTTTTCACGGTATGAATCTCTGCTTTAAACTCATCTTCCACTCTTGTTTTTATTCGGGCCACTGAATGGCTTTGAATTTGGCATTTATAGTTAGCCACACTATTCTTGCTTTGGCTGATATGTCAACTGTCTGATGTGCTTAACTTGCCATTAGTATTCCTTATATTAATTATAATCTTGCATTGAAATGTGGACTTGGCTAAATGGATCGTGCGTTCTCTTGTGCAGGCTTGTCATACAAAAGCAGAGTATGAAGAATATGGAGCTAGCATTTGCCGCACAAATCCTGTATTTAAGGGGATGTATTGAGGCAAATATCCAATTTTGCAGCTGGTTATTGAAAAAATCATCAATGATCTTAAGTGGTGACTTGCAATCTCCACTTCCATTATGCACACGCATTTGCTACCCTCGTTCCATCTTTGCTTAGTGCTCGTGTATTGGTTTAAGAGGCGGTGTAATCGTGGTAGCCAGTCTCAGTTGCAATAGTTGAAAAAGGAAAGTTCTTACATTCATTCTTTGATCAGGGATGAAGGGGTCATCCCTGTAGCCACAGCTAGAATGCAGTCAAAATTGTTGCTGGCAGGCCTTGCCAACACTTGTGGATCAGATGGAGCATCAAATTTTGAAGAAAATCTGTAGCTGAATTGCATTTTAGTTTTCAGCTTACTTAGGATGTAATAGGGGATTTTACATAATTCTTTCTCTCATTTGGGATGATGGGTCAGGACCAGGTTAGGGTGGTTGGTTGGTTGTATTTTGGTGGTGGCAGCCGCAGTAGCAGCAGCAAACACAGTGGTGATTTGAGCCTATCTTCCACCAGTATGTAAGAAAGCAAGATTGAAGAACTAATTCGAGTTAGAAATTTGCTTCTTCTTTTTTTCCCTTGTGATATTTTGTAATTGATATTTAATCTTTTTGTGTAATACTAGTATTGATCAAAGTTAGCAAATTTTCCATACATGTTTTACTTGTACTTTGAGAGTAGCAGTGTTCAGCAACTAGGTTCAATTTTAGGCAGTTAACAATTATTATGATGGCTTCATGTCTGGGATAATATTATTTCCTTAATTTTCCGAAAATTACAATTTGAAGCTATGACATTTTGGCATATTCTAAAATTGGAAATGTTGCCTGCTACCAACTCTGATTTCATGGAAGTGACGATGGGTGGCGGCGTCTGGGCCATGCACAAAAAAATGATAGAGCTGCTGACACTTTTTTACAAGATATTTTTTCCGCATCCCTTAAGGTGCTCTTTTTACAAGATGATTTGTATCTTAATAGTCCGGAAAGTCTGTCTCATCATACTCATTGGCTATAAATAGAGGCCCCAAAGCAGACTTCACCAAGGCATCCCATTGGAGAAACAAGAGAGTTCATGAAGAAGAGATGTCCTACATGAAGATTGGAGTTTCTGTTTTGTAGCCAAGGATGACTTGCCTCTGGCCTCGCAGGAGAGTGTTTATAAACTGCACATTCATGAAATGTCTTCTTGAATGGCAAACAGGCAGTCTCCTTTGGCTAACAAGACAGCCTCTCATCACTCATGCTGGACTTTCTCTTCTTCTTTCACGACCTGGATAAGCTATCGAAAACAGACTACCATGCACCGGATAAAGGTAAAACTATATGCAAAGATTCTGCATTTATCTACTTTCTCTTCGCCAGTTAAGTACTGGGGACTAAAGCATGCAAAAGAATTTCATTTCACTTTTATGTACTTCTAATTGCCACCAGATTATGCTGTGATAAAGGTAAAACTAATCATGTTTTATTACTAATGTTTCTCAGATCTTGTTTGGTCAAGGAATGTTACATTTCTAGGTATGTAGGCTCCCTTTGTTTGGACGGTTGGGTGTTTATAGGCAGCTTATTTAGCTTTTTCTTACATCAATTGGTGAACTGTCAACAGAAAATGGTGGAAAAACTACTTCTTTTCACTAGAGGGTTCCCTTCACTGTGGTTAACAGCTTCTGTTTATAAGTTAAGCTGAGACAGAGAGTTGTAGTGGGTATATTTCATTCTCATGTTTGGTTATCATGGTATATTCAGGATGTGATAATTGACATTTAAAAAAGGATATGACATTCTTGTCCACATTGACCACATTCCTTATCGGGGTTTATATATTTTTTTGCTACAAAAGTACAGGAAAGATAAAAGTGGTGGCAGTAACTACGGTCTCAGCAATGCCAACTCCGATCCGGTCCTCAGTAAACAGTGGTATGATCTACTCAGACGGCTCAGTGCACACTGTAACTCCACAATCCGCCTTATTTGCCAACATCGCCGAGCGATCGGGGCTTATATTGAAGATTGAAGATTTGAAGCGCTCCAAAGGATGGTTTCACGTTTGCTCCTTTCAACATGTTCGAGGAGATTGCAACAAAGCAGCAGATGCACTAGCTCATTTAGGGACGTCTCTAGATGATGATAATTAAGATTTGGATAGAGGACTTTCCTGACTCAATTACTAAGATTGTCCCTGATGATTGTACTATTTTTCTAAATTAATTAATGAAAAATCCAGTCCGTTTTACTTTTACCTAAAAAAAAAAGAAGTAGAGGGAAAAAGTAAGAGAATAATTTTTTAAGCTTGGCACGAACACAGAAAATGGAAAAACAACTTATGTGATTTATTTGTTTGCTCTAATAACATGACCAAAAACAATGGATGCCTTGCAAAAAAAAAAAAAAAATAGATGCCGAGTAAAATAGATTTTCGTTTTACCCCAATAGTAAAATCATTGCAAAATTATGGTATCCAGCTATTAGTTTTTGACCCAAAAAATGGGGAAATAGAATTTGGTTGTGAAAATTAACCCTACTAAAAGTCTAAAAACAAGCCAAGTTTGATTAGTCAGAAATCAAAATCAAATCAAAACTATACTATAAGCTTAAAATTACTTAACTTGCTAATTACATAAAGAAAATTGTTCTATATATTTTATACACTAATATATTTCATCAAAGAGAAGAAAAATGGAGTAATTGAAAATTTTGAAAGCAGAAGACTTGAGAGAGAGAGAGAAAAGTAAACCCAAACCCATATCCATCGTTTTTGTCAGACCCAGAGCGTAAAGCTAGAAGAAGTTAGAAGAACCTATAAGACAAAGGGAAGAAAAGGGTAAGATAAAAACATTTAACCCACCAACTCAATACTAAACCTCTCTTATCTTTCTGAATCTTCTTTTTATAGCTTACTGTTTAGTAATTCAAATCCTTGCTTTCTTTTCTTCTGCTACTAGGGATTACGTCTGAACCCTAGATTTCTTTGTTTCTCCTTTCGCTGCTGCAATGTTCCTAAGCTGATTGCCGGTGGGTCTTCTTCTTCTTCTACTTGATTATTTAATTATTTCTATCTTCCTTTGACTTTAAGAACTGGATAATCAAAATTTATCTGTTTTGTGATGTTCTCCGACTTGGGTTTATATATTTGGGTGTTTTGGATGTACCTTGTACTTCTGCTTTTGTCTCTGTGATTTGATGAAGTTAGGTATGGCATATGTCTGTGTATTTTGATGAAATATGCTGGTGAATTGACGCCTTTTCTTTTGTGTAATTATTGGGATTGTAATGACTTATTTGACCTATAGCTCTTACTATTTTCATCTCGGTGCTGTTTCCCTTTATCTACAAGTTCAATTATTTCTTATTTTTATGTTTTTGGTAACCTTGAAAATCTATGGTCTGTAAATTTATAATGATCCTTGCTTCAAGTTAGGATGTTTTTTCTTTTTCATTACATCTGTGTTTGATGCTTGCATTCTTGGCATAATTGATCTAGATTTACAGTTACTTTTTTCATTGTGGCGCCTACGGGGAATATGGGATTGAATTTTTTCTCTTATGGTGTCTACTAGTCAGTTTGAATGGATGCAATGGCTGAAGAACAAATAGAGTTTGGAGATGAGGAGTATGGAGGGGCACAAAAGATGCAATATCAGGGAAGTGGAGCTATACCTGCTCTTGCAGATGAAGAGATGATGGGTGAGGATGACGAATATGAAGATCTCTACAATGATGTTAATGTTGGAGAAGGTTTGCTTCAGTTGCAACGATCTGAGGCACCACCGCAACCAGTTGGAGTGGGCAATACTGGACTTCATGTCCAGAAAAATGAGGCTCCAGAACGGACAAGTGAAGCTGGGGGTTCACAAGGGCTAAACATTCCAGGAGTTTCAGTTCAAGGAAAGTACCCCAATGTTGGTGCTCGTTATCCTCAGCAGGAGGGGCATCCAGCTGTTAACCGACCAGAGATGGGATCTGGGACTTATCCATCTGGATCTACTCTTTCTCAGAAGGGCAGTGTAATGGAGGCGACCCATGATGCCCAAGTAAAAGTTATGGGTTTTCAAGGAATTCCTTCAGCTTCCCACAAGGTTGGGATTGATCCATCTGGTGTGCCTCAAAAGATTGTCAACAACCCTGCTCAATCTCTAAATTCAGGTGCTAATGGTCCTCAAGGTGCTCCACAGGCTCCACCTAATCAAATGGGTATAATTGTCAATCATCCTACGATGAATGAAAATCAAGTTCGACAACCTATAGAGAATGGTCCAACAATGCTTTTTGTTGGAGAATTACACTGGTGGACAACTGATGCAGAGCTTGAGAGTGTTTTATCTCAATATGGAAGGGTGAAGGAGATTAAGTTCTTTGAGGAAAGAGCTAGTGGTAAATCCAAAGGGTATTGTCAGGTTGAGTTCTTTGATCCAGCTTCTGCAGCAGCTTGCAAAGAGGGAATGAATGGATATATGTTCAATGGGCGAGCTTGTGTTGTGACTTTTGCTTCACCACAAACATTGAAGCAGATGGGAGCTGCTTATATGGACAAAAACCAGAGCCAGCCTCAAGCACAGACTCAAGGAAGGAGGGCAAACGATGGTTTAGGGAGAGGTGGTAATATGAATTACCAAAGTGGAGAGGCCGGGAGGAACTTTGGTAGGGGTAATTGGGGACGTGGTGGTCAAGGTGGAGCCAACCGAGGTGGGGGTGGAGGACCAATCAGAGGAAGGGGAGCTGTAGGTGTAAAGAACATGGCTGGAAGCTCCGCTGGTATTGGAAATGGTGCTGGGGCCTATGGACAAGGACCAGTTGGTCCTGCTTTTGGTGGTCCTGCTGGTGGCATGATGCATCCTCCGGGCATGATGGGAGCCGGGTTTGATCCACCATTTATGGGTCGAGGAGGTGGTTATGGAGGCTTTCCAGGACCTGGTTTTCCCGGCATGCTTCCTTCATTTCCAGCCGTTAATGCAATGGGACTTGCAGGGGTAGCTCCTCATGTCAATCCTGCTTTCTTTGGGCGTGGAATGGCACCTAATGGCATGGGAATGATGGGCTCAACTGGAATGGATGGACCTCATGCTGGAATGTGGACTGACCCAAACATGGGTGGGTGGGGAGGAGATGAACATGGTCACAGGACTAGAGAGTCTAGTTATGGTGGGGAAGATGGTGCTTCAGAGTATGGGTATGGAGATGTTAATCATGAAAAGGGAAGGTCATCTGTTGCCTCTCGGGAAAAAGAGCGGGTTTCTGAGCGTGAGTGGTCAGGCAACTCTGATAGAAGGCATCGTGATGAGGAGCGGGAAAAAGAGCGGGTTTCTGAGCGTGAGTGGTCAGGCAATTCTGATAGGAGGCATCGTGATGAGAAGGAGCGGGATTGGGATAGATCTGAGAGGGAACATAGGGAACACCGCTATAGGGAAGAAAAAGACAGCTACAGAGAGAATCGACGTCGAGAACGTGATATGGAATATGATGATGACTGGCAAAGGGGACAATCTTCTTCCAGATCCCGGGGCAGGTCCCATGCAGTGCCAGAAGAAGAGCGTAGGTCTCGATCGAGGGATGTGGACTATGGGAAGAAGAGACGGCTACCGTCGGAGTGATAGAATATTCTATGCATACCGTCTTTCTGTTTCTTATGAGACCTTTGATTATCATCCCAGTTTCTCTCCCCTTGGTTGCTATACTCACTTCAGCATTTGCTATGAAGATCGTTGGTCCAGATGCATAGTGTGGCTTCTTAAGGGAAGAAGTAAGTGCTACTTGCGTGGTGGTGGGGAAAAATACATTCCCCTTTCCTTTCTTACTGCTTTTTAAAGAACTAATATTAGATGCAACACTTATTTGTCTGTTGGGAAACAAAGTATCGCATTCAATGTGGATATTTTGCAGGGCTTGAATCCGAACATCCCACAACTGATTATCCTCATTGAGTTTATATTAATCTGCCAAACCTTATTTTTATAGCAATGCTTTCTTGGCCTGTGACGTGATACTTTAAAAAATCTTCTTGTTTATGATATAGTTGGATTTATATGTTAGAAATGATGTTGTCATATGATTGTGATTGTGGTTGATATGAAATCTCTCTAGCTACCAAGTCTTTTGTGGGATTAGAAGTGAGGAAGGTTGGTAAGACCGTGGAGTTTCCTTGGCTTAAAACTTTAGATTGCTAGATGATGTGTATGTTGGTGTGAAAATCACTTTGATCTCTTGGTTCATATTGATCTTGCTGCTTCAACTTTTTTTCATTGTGTTGTCTGGTTACTTTCTTCATCCATTGTTTTCTTACTTTTCTTTTTCTATACACATACAACTTGCTTTTGTATTGAGTGTCATTTTTTCCTGAATAATGCATGTAGCTGCGCATCTGGTGATATGCATTGTACATCATATGCTATTCCTTAACCTCTTTCCACGGTTGAAACTTGACTTTTGGTAGGTTGTCTGTGTGCTAGAGAGTTATTGATCTATTAGAATTTAGTGCTTTTTTCCCATACCGAGTCATTCAGTTGGCCTTTCCTCTACAAATATATTTACTTGTTAAAGTTTGGGGATGAAGTGTATGCTTGTATGTTATGTTAGCCAAATAATCCTCATCCTAGGATTCAATGTGCATTTTGCGTTATAAACAATGGTATTGTGCCAGTTATGAGGAGCAGGTATTTTGCTTACTCTTTGTCTGTGACTTGGCATTCAGACTTCTAGATTCTCTTTCTTAGGTTTAAACAGATAGCTAGCCGGTCTGTGGTAAAGGTTGCAGTCTAGCATCATCAATATTCATGTATATTCAGCTGAAAAGGCATAGTTTTATAGCACTAACACAATGCAAGGTTGCCTCTGGGTCTAGATTTCCTTTCCTTCTCTTCTGATGGTGCTACCCTTTTCTTTCCCTTTCTTTGCTTTTCATTTTTCTAATTTTTCTCTAGTGACATACTGTTCTGAAGTTTTGAACTCTATGACACATTGAAGTTTTAAGAAATCCTCTGGATAGATCCAGTTTCAAAACAATATCCTACCCAGAATGCTTAATTTCCAGTTTTAACTCCCAATTTTCAAAAGAGGTTCTGTGTACTTAATATCATTGTGAGCCTAAATATGGCTATATCATTCTAGCCGAACCGGTTGTTTCCCTGAGACAATTGTCATGCCTATTGGACTCCTAGTTGCAATGGGCTTTGTTTACCATTAAAAATATTGTGTTTGATGCTCTTTATAACATACTGTCAGTTAGTTATATGAGTAGCTTGTTGGGTGGTGTCTTCGGCTTTCTCTCTCTCTCTCTTCTTTTCCTCTTTAATGTCTATTGACATGGGGGTTTCTTTTCATCATAACATTCAGGGGGTGGAGTAAGCAACTCTTTGTTGAGGAAGATGTGTTAGAATGGCTGGCTTCATTGGCTTCCTCTGATATATGCTTTGGCCTTTCAAGTGTGCAAAAAAAATAATTTTATATTTTTTGAGCACTGCTAAGAAATTGTAACTCTGGAAAGTGGAAAGAAAGTAAATCCAACTGAATTCATGAACTGGATGTTGGTCTTTTTTTTCAGGGCACAACCACCACTCTGTAATCTTCTTGTACAGTACTTTTTGTCTTGTAAAGTTGAATCTGTTTATTAGGTCCACTACTTGTAAATGGCCTCTTTCATTGTTTGTATGACCATTTTGGGTTTTTAGTGAGTTTTGTAGGAGTTTGTACAGAAATTGAGGCCGATACTTGTTCATACTTCTTACACTTGTAATTGCATTTGTAGGTTTGTCTTAGAATAGGCATAGATGTGCTGGATGCAAATTGTAATGTCAGGCTGCCTTTCCTACTGTAACTGATCAATGTAACATATATATATGCTCCTCTTTATGTTGAAGGATTTTGTTTCCATCAACTTGTGAAGGTTTTTGGAGTTTTTAATCATTATGCTTAAGCTTAGGAGTGACAAATTATTGGTTGCTGCTGCTTTCTGTATGTGCTGGGCAGAGAATTTTGGGTTGATTTAGGTTGATGGTGTTTTAGTCATATGTATTTTGGAGTTAAGCTTGGGAAGACCATTTCTAATGTAATTGATTTTAATGATTACCACTTGTATAGATATAAGTTTCCTGTCATTTTCCTTCTTAAGAAAAGTGATGTAGCATACAATCATCATCATGTGTAATAGAACTAGTGATTTTAATTCTTCTCAGTACTAAGGAGCAACAAAACAGAGTCTTGAAGGTGTATTTAGCCAGTCAAGCTCTGCATTACTTGGGATGATGGGTGGCAATGTCCTTGTGAGGAAGGCTGTCAAAGTTCCAATACAATTGTCTGTTTGCAACTTCAGAATGTGGTCTCTTCATGTTATTCATAATTGTTTGTAATGATTTAGATCCATTTAATTAGTTAATGCATCTGATATTGTTGTTGTGGGAAATTAGGGTTCTGACTGTATATGATTTTGTGAAACAATCTGATAGGAGACCTTTTTAAGGTTGTGTAATGTAATAGGGTCTTTCTTAATTGTTTGAAGACTCTGCTTAGCCCTCTCCTTCCTATCATGATCCTAAGTGAATGTATGGTTTTAAGTTTCTGTATTTGTTGTCCTTTCTTTACTTTCTTACATGTTTGTCTGCATTTTGGATTTTGCCTGGATTCACTTCACTAGGGTAGGCTGGATTTTGTTTCCCAGATTTCTAAATGACAGGTTGCAATGCAAATTGTGGAATGAATGAATCATTTGTCTTTATGAAAGACTATTTTTCTTTTCTTGGGATATTGTTTTCACACCATTTTGATTAGCATCATTTTCATTTATTGATGATGCATTGTTAATTAATATACAAATGGAACCCATTGTTAAATTTACTGCCTTGAATTTGAATGTGTCCTTGTTTGCTTCTGTCTTTTCCTGAATGACTGAAGTTGAATCCATTGGCTTTTACAATTGCTTTTGATTTTGTTTTCTTTGGTTGATTGTGCAATTTAGAATTATAGAGAAGAAAGATGGACATGTTAAAGACAAAAATTCTCCTTAAATTGCACCCATTAATTAAATCAACTTTATTCATTACAATTAACAAGTTCAAGATGTAGCAAAAAAATTAACAAGTTCAAGCAAAAATTTGCAATTACACCTCAAATCGGGCACAAACAAATGAATTAAAATAAACAGATAGTTTTTAGCTCAGCTTTTTCTCATAGCAAAACTAGAAAAGCTGCAGAATTTTTTTTTATATATGGATGAATGGGAAACTAGATGTTTAGAGGACGAAGTAACCAGCAACGGCAGCTGCAGCCGTGGCTCCAACAAAAGCAGAGGCGGTTGCAAGGGCGGCTGCACCGCTAGGACCTGGAGCAGAAACAGCATGTTTAAGGGCTTCTTCCACACTCCCAATAGGGCCTTCAACAGCATCGCCAGCAGCTGGTGCTCCAGCTGCGGCATCACTGCCAATAGTTCCAATGGCATCATCTTCAGCGACGGGTGCAGCGGTGGCGGCCGCATCTTTGGGCTTGGCGGCGGCAGTGTCAGCCGCAGAAACCAATCCGACAAGAGCAATCATGATCAAAGCAAGAACAAAGATTGGGCGGGCCATTTTTGTTTTTGTTTTTGTGTTTTTTTTGTTTTGGTTTTTTTCTATCTCACGGGTGAGATTTATTAATGCAGTTGTTCTCTTAGGAATAACAAAGGAGAGAAAAACTGCACGATTTGGAAGAGGGCAGAAGGAGAGATTTATATAGGGGGGGGTTCGAGTTTGGGAGAAGAAAGTAATAATAATAATGGAAATAAGAACGGCTTCAACGTAATGCTCGGATTCAACACTCTGCCGACGACTAAGGATTGCCATACATGCATCCATGCATATATTATA